>JANTCA010027636.1:0-22215 GCA_024741275.1 Chironex yamaguchii | reverse complement strand
TATGCTAATAGGTGTTATGCTAATAGGCGTTAGGGTAACAGGCGTTATGCTAATAGGTGTTATGCTAATAGGTGTTATGCTAATAGGCGTTAGGGTAACAGGCGTTATGCTAATAGGTGTTATGCTAATAGGTGTTAGGGTAATAGACCTTATGCTAATAGGTGTTAGGGTAATCGGTTTTTCTCCACGAGGATTTCCTTGTTGTTGTTGTAAGAGGAGACCATTGCTGAGCTAGAGCCAGTCAGCATTCCAAGAAACTATAAAATTTCAGAACGATAGGATCATAACTTTTGTTTTGATTATTTTGCTAACCAACCAACCAACTAACCAACCAAAAATAAGCAACAAGGAATCCCCGATGGGAACATAACCTCCTTGGCAGAGGTAAAATTTGGAAAATTATACACAAGGTAGAATGTGATCCGGATCGTCACCAAAATGAATTAGGTTGACCCAGTCAGAATACGAACACATAATAAAATTTCAGTACGATACTTTCATAATTTTTGAGTTATTTTGCTAAGAGACAGAAAAGTAAACGATCATACAGATAAGCAGAGAGCGGCAAAATACATAACTTCCTTGGCGGACGTAACGAACAAACTGACAACCATCCTCGGCAGAAGTAATGACAGAACATCAAGGCATACAAAATGTGCAGTTACATAGAGCCAGCTCCCTTCGTAACTTCCACTGTTAATGCACTAGTTCTCCGACCCGAACGCAGGTGAGAAGAAATTGTTTGGAAGTATTTATATTTTATGTTAGTAGCCACTCAATGATATCTGGTGATGAGCTGTACCGCTCTGAAAGAAAAAAAATAAAGTGCGTCTGTTCGCTAAAGATCAAGGAAAGGTAGGCACTGTTCAGTAATACGCGCGGTCATGACACAAAGTTAGAATAGGTTGTCTTTTGAATATTGTTTTTAGCGCAACTGGAAGTTGATTCATAAGTAAACACAGTCAATGAGCATTCGGAACTGCTGTGTAGAATAGTCATAGGAATAGATTCGTAGTCAATAATATCACGAAGTTCCAGCTAAAGTACGTATCATGAAAGCCACACTTTTAAGTGGAATTGTAAACGTGCTGTGTAGAAGAGAAGGAGATAGCTGAGTGTTTGTAATTCTGGTCAGAGTGTGTGACCGCATCGGAAGCCAATTCCGTGTTTGCACAGTTAAGCAGCCGTAATGTCTTGAATGACCCCCTCCAATTCTACCCCTGTATGGATACAGAAGATGGTAGATGTCAAGAGTATGTATCTATTAACGCGAGACGCGAAGCTATCTAATTTGCTTTGTTTTTTTTCGCACAGGTCTACTCAGCCTCAAAACCAGACTCAAGCGACCGACGACAAAACAGGTATTGCAAATTTTCTGTCCCTTTTTACTGACAGGTTTAAGAAAGCTAGTCCGTAGTTTCGTCAACTGAATACTGTGTTTGGGCTTGTCGTTCGCTGACTAGTTTGAATAGTCACACTTCGCACTCAGTTATTCATTTCTGGCTAGTAAGGCTAGATAGGCTACACTAGCATTAAATTCATACTATTGGTGTTACCATGGACATTATCCTGGCTCTCTGTCCTAGATTAACATCGTCATGGACAGGTGGTTCTCAAGTGCGATTGACCCTGTTGCATTACACGATCCCCGGTAGCTCCTCATTAAGCGTAAAATAGCGTAACGAATTATAAGTCCCCCGAAAATATGCCCTTGGATGTGCATTTTTCTTAACTGACCCTTCCAAAACTATATTATAAAGATTTTACTTCACTTCATACTTTTTGAACCACAATACTTTAATATCTTTAATATCGTAGGCCTTGTACAGCCATGTTCTGGATTAAACTTGTATACAGTACTAAATACATGGGGTATAGTTTATTGCTGTTACCGGAAGCTGGCTTCAGATTTGTTCTTAAATGTTTTTATTTATGAATCCTTTGAGACACGTCATCAGTATGGAGTTTGGCTTCCTCCAACTTGAACACACACCCTTTCAATTGATATCTTGTTTATTTTTATGATCACTTTAATCGACAGTGTAGCTCTTCAATGTAGTTCTGAGGTAGTAGTTCTGGATGGTATTTATCAGTTTATGGTTTGGTAAATCTTTGAACAGCAATAGTATTGTTTTCAAAACAGTCTTGGCTCGTCAAAATACATACATCGGTGTTGTTTCAATGAGACGATCTGTTTAATAGATATCATGTTCAAAAAGGTGTGGCAATGCATGCAACCCAGTTACTTATTTCTTGGTTCACACTACTTTTCCTAGACTTATAGGCCCAGCTTTAGTCTCAACACTAAACCTCTTCGGAAATAATCCCTCTCGAGTGCAGGTCCTCTTGATTAGAATCCCAGTTGAAAAGTCTTGTGGATAATATATGGGATTCTAAGATACCAGTACGTATTTGCTGAAATATGTAGTGATATTGGTGAGTAGGAGTCTGGTTTTTTTACCTTTGTTTCTTTTTTGTTTAGTTGTTACCAAGCAACCTCCACGATTCATCATCAAGAGCCCAGGGGAGGATAAACTTCCACTGACTTTACACCATGACCCTGAGTTATGCACAGAAGGGAATTTATTTCAAGCCAGTGGTTTCATCAAAATTGCCGTAAGTAACCAGCTTTTACTGTGTGGTCATGGCATATTTTTAAAACTTCCAGATGTTAAGCCCAACTTTCCCCGTTATCTAATACAGGGCTTTTGAAACTGTTGGTGCTGATATACAGTATCATTCAGTTTGCACGCAAAATGACGTCAGCTTAAACCGTGGATGAGGTATCGATTGAGGCTCTGTTGCATCCAAAATCTTCAGCAGCTGCGCGCAACTTGAACTAAAACATGTCGTGGTAATATTATGATAACGATGAAAAATAGAAAAATCGCGACTTTAAAGCCCGAATAAAGGGGAATAAATTGTATATGGGACGTTTCGGCCTTCCGGACATCCGAAAGCCATGCTCAGCTTTGCAGCAGACGCACTACAACAGCCAGTTCTGAAGGCCAGAGGGTAGATTAATGCACTTTATGCCTGTTCATAATATCGAACTAAGCTGTTTACTCTGTTTACCGTTTAAACTCGTTCAAATACATATCTATACTTTCTTTGCTGACGATTTTTACTCTGGAGAGTATCAGACGCAAAAAGCTTTCAAGTATGTTTTTAGCGCAATGTCACAACGTTTTTCTAGTTTTGTACAACAAAGAGGTTGTTCAAAGAGTATATTTTACATCTTGGGCGTGGGTGTTTAACTAGGAAATGTTCTTAGGAGGAACGAAAGAGGAAGATAAATTGGCGAGTGGGTGTGAAAGAGATTCTAGGCGTTTTATTGTGGTGTTTAAGCTGAGTGCAAGTTACTTTACGTACTTCACAGTTTAGACCGTAAGGATTTCTCTTACCATTGATTTTTCCATCGAGTTACTCCTGAATTAAGTCATGGCACGTAAAGAGAATAACGGCGTAAGAAGAGTTATTTTTGTTAGATAGTTATGTTCAGTTTTCATGTTTGCCAGCATTTTCCGAGGAGCCAATTGCTTAAGTTAATCAGACCTAATTCGTTTCTTGCTCCTAGTTTAGGGTTCTTTAGGGAGTTGTTTTGTTCGCTTGCGCTTGTGTTTTTCAATTATTTTATTTGCATTTGTTCACTCTCCCTTACTCATTCTTCAACGTTTACACATGTAAAACTTTAGATCTAAGATCATATTGTGACATATCTTGGGGCACTTTTCTCCTTCCCGCAAACTCGTTTCATTGTTTTGACCAAGGTTCAAAGACTGGATATTGACATAGAAACTAGCATATAAACTGGAGGCACGATTTCAATGACTATCTTGAACGTGAAAAAAGCGCCATACTATGCTATTTAACTTACTGGACATGGCTTAATTGCTTGCTGAGTTTTTTCGTTAATTTTTGAAACACTGCCGTATTCTTGTACGGAAATTATTTAGATTAAGAATAACCAAAGTCAACTTTTACAAAAAACGTTAAAAGACTTTGCGTGGGATATCTTGCTTTAGAGGTGTGGGCAATCGATTGCCGTCGTAGTATTACCACCTGAATTTTAGTTTTTTGACGCTTGGATAATTTTGCGAGTCGTTAGTAAAACCGGCAAGGAGAGTCTTTGATTTGGTTTCTGTATCTGTCAGTGTTTCTTGTGTCCTTCGCCTTCCCCTCAGGAATATTTTCTGCCTTTTGCCTTGACAAAAACGCTTTTTGTGTTGGCACACTGGTTCTGCAACTCTATCTTCTGATATTTATACTGTTTTGTCTATGCTTGGGCTTCTAATCTCTGTCGGGGAAGTTATGTTTTGACCAGATCCTGTCTGTTTTTTCTCAGTTGGAGTACGCAAAAACTATTTATCCGATTTGCACTACATTTGATGGAAGGGTAGAGCTTAGGCCTGGAGAGAGTCAATTAAATTTTGGCAGTGGTCCCGATCATCGTCAGGATACTGGAAACACAACTATTTCCAATATCATTTCAATATATTTCGAGATACCGCAACGTTTAGGGGAAACCCCACCGTGGAAAATTGTCTATTCTATGTCTGGTTATGACGTGTGATTCATAAAACCGCTTCCATTTAGGAAATCTTGATGACAAAACCAGGTCATCAAGCCCAGCCTTTTGTTAGTTAGTACGGGTCATATGTACTCAGAGAGCTGGAAAGTACGCTTCATCTCATAGATCTGAGGATGGTTTACACTGCACTACTGGCTATGTTTTTTTCAACGTAGATTACTCCTAATGAGAATATTATTTCATATTTATCATTTCAGGCAAGCTGCATTTCCATTGAGAAAATTGTTGCCGTGGTAAAAAAGGAGAGATCAAAAGTCGTTCTCAAGGTAATGTGGTTTATTGACCTGTAGTAGTAGGTCAAATGTCTCTTCCGTACTGGAAATGTCATCCCTTGAGTAAGGTGTAAGAAACCGACCCTTACGAATGTCAGTATTTTGTTATACTTGCGTTATTTTAATTTATTTAGCGTGTTAGGGGAGTAGTTAGCTAGTTGCTTTTTTACTTACTCAGTTTGGTTATTTATTTAGTTACCTGATTCGTTCGGTAGTCAGTTAGTTAAGTAGTTAGTTAATTAGTTAGTTAGCTAGTTTGTTTGTTGGCTAGTTAGTTGTTTAGTTAGTTAATTAGTTAATTAGGTAGTTAGCTTATTATTTTATTAGTAATTTAGTTCTGAGGTTAGCTAGTTCGTTGTGTAGTTAATACCTCCACCAACGAGGTTATGTTTTCTTCGTGATTTGTTTTTTGGTTGGTTTGTTGGTTGGTTGGTTTGTTTGTCAGGAAAATAAATGTTATGGATGGATTTTGACGCAATTTTCAAGATAGGTCAGAAATTGGCTAACTGAAAGATGATTAATTTTTGGTGGTGATCAGGTCACCCTCTGGATCCAGGAAGGAAATCTTCTTAGTGCAAGTGAAAGATAACCCAACAATGGACACGAAGACAAAGAGATCTCTTTATACTTTACCACCCAAAATAGCATTTCGCACCTTCGATGTCGAGAAGTTGTGAAATTATATTATTCCTTCACACAAGCAAACGTAAGGCCCTGTAGGCAACAGACCAGGAAATCATTGCAGGGAAAATCACTTTTAATTGAATAATAATACTGGGGTAGCGGAGTTTTGCGCTCTTAAGAGTGCTTGTAGTTTAATTATTTATTTATTTATTTATTTTAGTTAATTAGTTAATCGGGTAGTCAGTTTTTTAATTTGTTAGTAATTTATTTCGTAGGTTAGTCAGCTAGTTATTTATGTATATTTATTTATTTATTTATTCATTAATTATTCATTTATTATTTACTTATTTATTTATATAATTATTTATCTATTTATTTATTTATTTGATTATTTAGTCAGTTGGCTAGTTAGCTTGTTGACCATCAAGATTGTTTCGTTTTTGATTAATTTACTTCGTTGTTTGGCATAACACCACTGCGAAAAATTGGACTTAATATGTGATGCAGAGTTGTATTGTAGTGTTAGTAACACTGTTGAAACGGTTCAGCCAAACGAACGTGCAGAGTAAAAGTTGAGACATCATCTAGACTTGATTAATCAAAGTCCTTTTTTTTACATGTGTAGACGTGGAAGATTTTGAAAGTCATTTTTGAGCTTTGTAACAATTGATTGCCGTTTTCGTTGTTTTTTTTAAGGCTCTCTTGACATCGCTTCAGCAGGACAGTTTTTTCCTGGAAAGTGGTATGCCTGCATTTACCGCTGATTCTATACTTAATAGACATGGTTTCTTTGCAGATTTCGTGCTTTTTGTGTTTGTTTCTTTGGTTTAATTCTTGTTGACCAAGTACTTGTTTGTCTAAAGAAGTAACCGTGTGAGAGTGTGCCAAGTACAATTTCAAGCTTTTGCACTTCCGTAAGGCAACGGTTTCAACGGCCCTGCGCTAATTTGACAGAAATTAGGACCCAAACATCAACAATTGTCATATGTAAAGAATCCCAGAAAATTTATTATGACTAGGAAACAGTATAAATTGTAGAAAAATAGAATTGTTGCGCATTTTTGAAGGAAAGTTCCTCGTAATTAAAGAGGTATAGGCTTATTGTGGAAAAATTAAATTGCAGACGCCAGGAGTATCACAACAAAGTTTTGGAGGAGCTAACAGGTATTCACAATATCCGGTTGGTATGTTTTGGTCTGTTTTTAAGCACTTCCTTGCAAGACAAAGGCAATGATAAGTGCACATGAAACAACTTACTGCAAGGCTTCCTTAGGCAAGGCAGCTTCAATTGTGTCGCATTACAGGTGTGGTGTGTGTATGAAACATCGCTTTGCTGACAAGGTTCCCACTGTTATTTTCCGTTCGTTTCGTATAGCTCATTTTATTGAGGAGGTACCATGTGTGCAGATCAAGCCATTCCCATTCTGCAGCTTATCAGAAAATGTCACGCTTTCTATCGACTCGTGTACAGGATTACCAACGATGAAAATTAGCGAAAAAATCAAAGGTACTCTTTTGATCTCTTTTCGTAACACGGGGGTAAATAAGTGTGAAGCATACAAGGTTTCTTAGAATTGTGGATTGTACTGTATATTTTCTTTGATCATGTAGTTGTTTAATGGTATGGTGGAAAGACTAATGCTTCCAGCTAAACGTTTGAATGCCTGTGCTGACGCCCAGTTATAATAATTCGTTGTATTAAGTGACTTGTGAACTCCGTGGAAGCCTTTCGTGCAAACAATGTCCGTAATATCCCTACAGCTGGCGAGTACTCTACGTTGGCAAAAACTGTTGTTATGAGAGATTAATTGGGTTGTGGTGAGGATTAATGAATTAATCTGAAACACAGATCTCCAATGAGTCCGACCTATTGATCAAGTTCTACACTGGACCCCACAGGGATGCAGGACGAAGGAAGGCTGAGGATTAATAGGATACAGACTGCTTACAATAGACGTTTTGAGTAGTTGACTAATATTTTGTTATCAACATGAAACTAAGTTGATTTTTTTAGTTACCAGAGTTGACTATTCTCGGATCACATTTACAAATTGATTATAGAGCTGAGATACGTAAGAAAAAACAGAACAGTAAAATCACTATGATTATCGGTTTTGTGTTGATTTTCAAGTTACAAGAACTTTCCAACAGCCATCGAAAAACCTTGAAAAGATCAGACTTAAAGTTAAGCATATAATCACGATAAACCATTTATTGGTCCCTCCTCGGAACATTGTTGAATTCCAGGTCATTCCTAACAATATACTATTTGTTTTCTGATATCAAGCTGATGACATTTATTTTCAGTTTTAGGTTAAATGTGATAAGAAATTACCGACTATGAGAACAGAGGTATTTTGGGCTTAATCATACCTCGCGACATAAAACTTGTATGGGGTTCATAGCTAAGACAGGACTTCGGACGGATTAGGTACATCTCATAATCTGAAACCGTGACAGTTGATATTATTTCACAGTAGCCTACTATTTTCCATAAATGTTCATTCATTTGCCAAGAATATACAATTTGCAAATAAAGACAATTTTGGGAGTCACTGGTGTTGAACGACAGTAGCTTCTGGACAGGAAAACTTGAAAATATCTACTAAGTTCTTACAAGCATCATGCAGAAACGGTGCTCTGTCTCTAAAATTGGATACCACTAACCAGGAATTAGATTGCAACTTGTGATATGGGAGACACACCCCACAAT
The DNA here is from genome assembly GCA_024741275.1 of Chironex yamaguchii. Classification (NCBI taxonomy): domain Eukaryota; kingdom Metazoa; phylum Cnidaria; class Cubozoa; order Chirodropida; family Chirodropidae; genus Chironex; species Chironex yamaguchii. Next base: position 14,015 of record JANTCA010027636.1, on the reverse strand, counting down.
CCAAAAAAAAAAACAATGGAGAAATAAGCAATCAAAAAAGGCACCTAAGTTCATCTTAAATACGTAGTAACCTGAAATGAAAAGAGGGAATCTTAGTGAAGGTCTAAATGCAAACAAGCGAACTCCACGTTAGCCTTGATTAATTAATTAATCCAGAGCTGGGAATGAACTGTAGCCTTACGAAATCCCTACAGTACGAGCCTCCTGACTCCGACAAGAGCATATCAACGTTGTTTAAATTCTTCAATTTACGGTTTATGAAGTACCACAAAATAGTATTGCCTGGCCATACATTGGTATTCCATGTACAGTAAAAGAGAGTTTATATATTGTTCATTACCCTCGTGCTTTTTAAACTAACTAGAAAGTTGGCTGATACCTGTAGCTTCAGGTCTTATCGCGTTTTCTTGAATACCTAAGGAAATCACTGTGTTTTGTGTTTCCTCAAAACGTTGTACATTTTCCTATTGGTTTGATTGATTATTTGTGAATAGTAGCGTTCGTTCGAGATCGGAGTTTATCGGGACAGGGATCGAGATTCACTCAATCCTGATCCTCCATGAAGCAAATATTTTCATCTGACTAAAGTATATGACGTGCATATCTCTCCTTTTCCACATCAGCATTAGCTTCTGTATCATGCTTTTTGCTGATTCGTGCGCGTCAGCTGGTGGCAGTGGCAGAGTGATGCTGTTGGAACCAACTGATCGAAGATTTTATATCACCTGTCCCCACTGGTGATATCAGACGATACTTTGAACCGACGTTCATTGGTAACTGGGTCTATTGGAGCAGATAGGAATTGTTTGGACGATTTAGTGCAATCAGTTATCCACATATAACACGACGCTGTGTTCCGCCAACCCACATGCTAGCTGCCCTGTTGTGAGTGGAAACTTCTTTTGGACTATTTGGGATCGGGATAAGGACAGAGATAGAGCAATAAGGATAGACTATTTGATTTGTCAAACGTTGTTAACATCATCGAATCGGAGGCGCAGATGAACTTTAGAATTGTTAAACGGTACACCCTGAATTGTGCAGTTATGTAGAATGTGCAAATTACTTACTTTCTCTTGTTTGTTTCCATAGGAAGAGCTAAAATAGCAGAGATGGAGAAGTTGCTTGTTAACGATCACAAACAGTTTATATCTGTTTTTCACAAATTGAGGTAAGTAAACAAAATTGTTGTCATACGAGCAAGTGACTGACTGACGTAATCCGCATTTGACCAAAATGAGAATGGGGGGTGGGCATGTAGATCGAAATGTCGTAGATGGATCGCCCTGGGTGGGCATACCAGGCGATCAATGGGATCACGAATCCTGTCCAGGTACTTAATACTCCTCCTTCAGAGCGCGTTTGACCTTGAACTGGTTTTCTTTAGCACAACTTTATGGTTCTTGGCAGCTTTATTATGTTGGCACCACTCCATAGCCCTCCTTTTCGTCGGCAACCAAATGGCACTCGGCTTTGGACCGTGTGGACACGAGATGTTATATAACTCAAAACATGTCTACAGAAACTAGAGAAATTTGTTGGACAAGCAACCAAACGTGTTTACGGTATCCTTCAGTGAAACACTCTTTCTATCCACATATCATGCCGTGATAGTACATTTCAATATTAGTCCTTGGATAATGTTTTGTTTTATGTTCACATGGGGTTTGTAGCGACCTTTTTCTGATGTGTTTTGCTTTATTACTTTAACTTTTTCAGATGTATAATCAACTTGGAGAGATGTGTGAAAGCCGTTAAAGCCTTACCGGTTCGACCTGTCTACCACCTTCCACTTACCAATGTCAGTTTACATCCGTTGGCGAAATTAGAGAAGCCACGACTATACATTCAATTTAGTAAGCACCCGCATTACTGCCTGGTGAGTAATGCTGTTCACGAATTTCTGTAACCAATTAATGAGTTTCAGAGCTATAAGGTAGAAACAGATGACCATCTGTTGATGCTTATTATTTTCTTGTATTTATAGAACCAATTGCTAATTCTTTTTCACTTACGGTTGCTCCCTTCCCTGTTACTCACAATGCACCCTGTATGATGTTGTGGGCATATTTTCATCCTAAAGCGGCTTAATTGAATAACCGAAGTTAGTAGTAATTTTGTATCACTATTATTGTAGGTGATCGAGGTAAAAGTTGATCACACGGTGCCCACAAAGCCCCTGGTTGAAAATTTCTTCCTTCTAAATTTTATTTCCGATGAAGACCCATTTCCTTTGAACCCATCCAAAGCTAGAACTCATTCCGAATCCGACTCATCCGACAAAAATCAAGGAGCTACCGATACAAAGGACACGACTAGAGGTCGGGTAACATCCACATGTGTAATCAAGTCCCAATGTTTTCTGAAAGCCGGGAATATGGTTCAGTTGGACTCAGATTCTTTTAAAAGGGAAAGATTCTGGAACAGTACGTAATTTGGTTTTATACTTATTATTTGACGAGTCATTGTTTATGTTTGTTTGTTAAAATTCATTTCAACCGACTTCAATGTCTATCGGAGGACCGAAATTATGTATTAACTACGTTATACAGACGGGAGCTGGGGAGAAAAGGAGGAAGAGGAAGGATTGGAAATGGGTTGATGCGAGAATTATTATTTAATTATTATTTATTGGTGTTATTATTTAACACCAATTATTTATAGGAGCACTAAAGCTGAGAGTGAAGACCAGGAAATATGCAAAGATAGATCCAAGGATTAGGCGGTGGAAGAAAGGAGATGGAATTCAGCACAAAATTCAAAGAAAAGGTCCTTCGGGAAATGGATTGGGAACGTGAAAACAGCTGGGAGCCAGTTGCGGAGAGGATGCGGAGCGCAGCGGAGGAAGTCTTAAGAATGTCTACAGGGAAGTCAAAGACAGGATAAGGAAACATGGTGGTGGAATAATGAAGTGAAGCAGGTAATAATGGAGTAGAAGAGGACATCGAAGGAGCTACACGAGGCTGAAGACGAGAGAAGTAAGCAATTATGCAAGGATGCTAAGAAGAAGTGAAGGTAGCAGTGACAAAAACAGAAAAGGAAGCATTTACAGACATGTATACAAAACTGGGCGAGAACATGATCTACAGAAGAGCAAAGCAGAGGAATAAGGCAGCAAAGCAGAGGGATAAGGCAGCAAAGCAGAAGGATAAGGCAGCAAAGGATGTACGTCAAGTCAAGCTGATTAAGGATGAAGGAGGGAGGGTATTAAACAGTAAAGAGGAGGTGATGCAAAGACGTCGAGACTACTTTAAAGCGTTATTGAATGTGGAAAATGATGGAGAATGGAGAGAAGAGGAAGCAGAGAATGGGAGTAACCTGTACCAAATATGACCGAAGACGAAGTAGATAAGGCCTTGAAGAAGATAAAGAAGGGGAATACACGATGAAAATATGAGAGAGAGAGTAGTAGAAGGAAGATTAAAAAGTACGGTTACCATCAGTGCTCTTTTTTCATTAGAGGGACTATAAGATTAGTGAACAGTATTAGAATACTTATTGTATTGTAAATATCCGATTGTGAAATTCCATTTTTTTCTTCTCTTTTTTCTGTATATCAGTTCTTCTCACTTATAACAGGGCCCTTATTGATAATAGCATTTTGTTGCTGAATAGGTAACCTTGTATAAATAAATGAATAAGTAATTGTCTCAGTATTGTAGCAGTGACCATGGTGCAGCGTTGAATTCTCTGTAGTTCTGTTTCGTGCATTGTTTTCCTTTGATGTACACTTGTTAAGGACTGATATCGTTATTACGGGTGCATGCACAACTCGTATATACCTACTGTAAAGACACAGCTTCGATCTAATGATACAGCTTCGATTTTCCTATTTACGTACTTGTTCCTGTAAATGAATATGCCTGACGATACTAAAGACACAACTTCGATCTCCGCACATGCCTATTTATACTTGTAAGTGAATATACAATGCAAAATTAATGATACAGCTTCGACCTTCCTGCTTACTTACTTGTTCCTGTAAGTGAATATAACCTCCAATACTAGGGACGCAAACTTTGACTTTCCTACGTGTCTACTCGTAAAGTAATATAGGAAACGACAGTAAAGACTCAACATAAATCTCCTTTAACATCTACGTTTACTTCTAAGTTAATATACCAGCCAATCAATAACTTTTTAAATGGCTGTGGAAACGAGAGCTAATTTCCATACAGTCCACCCTCTCTACGTTTACCTCTCGTGACTTCCCATTTTTGTGTATTTAATTACTTGTTGCTTTTTTATGATTATATATTTGATTCGACTAATATGAATTTCTGTCGCAGAATTCCAAGCCAAGGCAATCAAGCCCAAAAGGAAGGTTAGTCTCGTTAATTTACGTTTTTTTCACAAATTTCCGAGACACCGTTGCCAGTGCCCCTTCCCCCATCTTGTGTTGATGATGTATCTCTTCTCTGTTGCATTCTAGGCCATTATGTTAAGAATAGGTATTACTTTATTTCCGTATTCCCTTTTCGTTAGATGTATGTGGAGGACGATGTTTGTGAGCCAGTCGAAAAGAAAGCTAAAGGGAGACAAATTAATCAAGAACAGCCAGATGAGCTGAGACCGATTAGTGATAAACTGAATACTATCATTTCATCGTGCAACTATCGTATTCCTTTTGTTCAACTCCATAATGAGGTAAGTTGTTGCCCTACATTAGCATAGAGACTTTTGTTAACGCAGATTTTTCAATCATAAGTACGTTTGTGTCTCTGTAAAAAGTCTGTTGATTTTCCCTTTTGTCACTTAGGCATCAAGGATAGCTCAAAAGCATGAACTATCTCCTAAAATTAACAAGGTTATACCTTGGATGTTGATGAGCTGCAAAATCAGGTCTCTTGCATTTAGTGTGACGACACCACGTGCTCCGCATTCAGGCATCCACTCCACCGGAACATTTAAGTTGCCAAAGTTTAACCTCTTACCCAGTGCTCATTTTTGTTAAGAAACTTTATGCTTGTACTTAATGTTCGCAAATGTAGATTTCTGTACCCTAGGACAGTGGTGCCCAACCTTTTTCGTACCAAGGACCAGTTTCAAAGTTTAACAACTTTCTGAGGACCGGTGCATGGATAAGTGGCAGATTACAAATTAAAACTTAAACATTGGGTCTTTAAGTCGTTATATTTGAACAAGTTTATGTTCTTACAACAGCCAGATTTCAAACCGAAACGGAAACGAGACCGAAAATATGTGCAAAAAATAATGCTCTCATCCCATGGCCCAGTAGGAATTTCTTTATGGCCCGGTGCTGGTCTGTGGCCCGGTGGTTGGGGACCCCTGCCCTAGGAGAACGTAAGTTCGCAATTTTCGAACAAACAGTTATCGACAGGATAAAAGGAACTTTTGTCTAAGACATTTTTTTCTGCTACGTAGCAGTATTTTGACCTAAAATGTTTATTTTTTTGTTAACGTTTTACAAAAGGTCTACTGTATTTCCCTGTAGCTCTACAGAGCCGGTATTCCGCCACAAGGACTTCAAGTTGAGGGCGCTGGGCCTACACTTTGTATTTTGGAACTTCCGCTGCTACGAACATTTAAGCCAAAGATCGCAAAAATGCTTCAATCGTCAATGTTACGGTGTACTATATGTTTAACGAAGGACTTGAAGGCATTCACTGTGACTTATAAATTTGCGAATAGTCCATTTACGAATGTCCAGGGCGTCGGCAATGCTGAGACGAGTCCATTCTTTGCAGAATTCTGTTACAAAAGATACGATGTTGAACTTGAAAATGCCACAGAGAAGAGTCCGAAACTATCTGTGGTATTTCGACTGGTTAGTGATTGGAAAGCAATGATTATTTTGTTTGAGCAAGCAAAGACTCTCTCGGAATATTTACAGGGTAAGTTGCTTATAAGGATGTGATATTTTAACTGTATGCTAATTTTTGTCAGCGAAGGCTTGTCTTTAAATAAAAGGAGCACGAAAATGTTAAAGAAGTTGTCTTCTAGATTTGACTGGTTGCTGTTTCGGACCTAGATTTAATTATAGGTTTAACCAGTCGTTATCTCTAGTCTGTTTAGTAGGTTTCAATAAGAACAAAAATTGATTCCTTTAACCTTGTACCTCGAAACGTTGACAGTTTTTGATAGGAAATCGATATAAACTCAGTGTTTCTCGTGCCAGATTGAAAAGGCACAGCTAAACATAGTGGGTACATCGTAGTGCCCGCTAGTGTATGAATCTCTTCAACCAATGCAGCTTTGCGCGCTGCATTACTTTAAAGACTTTATTTCGGTACTGTTAATGTTTGCTATACAGACTTCTGGTGATTCAAACGAATTTTTTTTGACGTATTTACGGAGCTTGGCTGTATGTAATTATCCTGAGACTCGATGGCATGTAATTTCTTATTGCTTGTTTCGTTTTAGATGAATCATCTGATTTATACGGTAACTTTTCTGTTGAAAGTTACAACTTCAAGTCCTTGGTATTAACTTACGGCTTGGACAGGTCCTACAAGGTATTGACTGTCTTCATGTGGCTGACAACTAATACTACTTTAGTTATTACTGTTTTGTCTGCTATTTTAACTACTTCTGTTACCATCATGACCATTACTACCACTGTTAAGCTCCCCTGCAAGATTAAGATATAATGAATAAACTTCTTCAATACTGCTCAAATTCTGTAGGATTTTATCATATTTATGTGCTGTTATGCTCTGTCGTACGATTGTTCCTATCAGTAGGATTCAGTGTCCCAGTTGCAAGTGGGCATGGCATGAGAGAGTTTTACAATGAGAGTAATGTCATGCTTATGTAAAACATTAATCCCACTTCACCCTAAATATGTGTCTATCTATTCTTGCACTTCTGTCGTATCAACATTTACGTTGACCATGATAACCGATGTGAGAACTACGTTTATACAACATACGTTTTCAGAGTAGACGTCATTTTACTGCTTCTAGTACTTTCTAGTGCGACCTGAAGTTTGAAATTAATGCAGTTGATTATTTTATGCTCTGTTCTCTTATTGGATCATGAAGGTAACGATTGATGTTGAGCCAATGTCTTCTGGATTTCGTGTGCGCTTTGCACAGACTGGTGTTCGACCGGAGCAAAGCCCTCATCTGATTATGCAGAGTCACTTTCAGAAAGAGTTAAATCAACATCACGATCTCCCTTACGTTTTAAAGGTATGTTGGCGAACCGTGGTTTCTTTCCATTTTAATGTACAAAAGGAACATAGCTGCCTTTTTCTTCCTCTGGGCACTTACTACCCATTTTAGCAGTAATCTTTGACGACTCAAGCAGTTAACCTTGATGAACCGAGCACATGCCGTCGACGGATTGAGCACTTTTTTGGAGATCACGTACCAGTTTTCTATTGCTTCATAAGTTATCGTTTACCAGTTTAGCAGTTTTAATGAAAGAGACAAGTGATAACGTTTAATCGGCCCCAAATGCCACTAACTTCGACCCTTTAATTACATACCTAAAGTATATGTTTGATGTAAAACGGAGTTGTTTTGTACAATTGCCAAGCTTGACGTGATGTCTTACCAACCTTTGGAAGATTTCAAACCGGTTTTTGGTGGGCTTTTTGTCGCCAATTTAGCTTTTCTTAATGTTGCTTCAGTAGGCATAATTGATCAAAGAATTGCAGCAGTGTTAATTCTCAGAATTTAATTCCTTGTCTATTCGTTATATGTGTTCGTTTCTCCTCCTTAAGCAGTAGATCGATATTTTAGGACAAATTTAGCTGTCTTATTTCTACGTTGCTTTAGATCATCCACCTTACAACGTCACCTTTACAAGCACTTGGAAAAGTATTTGTACGACCGTCTCTGGGTGGTACATCGGTGAGAACTTTGCTTTCTTTGGATATTACTAAGAATGTGCAAAGCGACAATTTTATTAGTTGTTTATGCCTCAATTTCTGATATCACATACTATTTATAGTTTTATGATTCTAAGGGGTAAATTTTGCAGCCGACATGGTACTGTCGTGAAATGACCATCGTGCGAGTCAGAGTTTGCGTGTTTGTAAGGGAGAGACCATTGGCAAGAGAAAGTAACTCTCTTAAAATCTAACTTCATAGTACATTCCCTAACAAGAGGAGCAGCTACGTTCTATAAGTCGTAGTTTGGAATTCATCTTTAGACCCAATCCAATATTGTTACCAAGTTCTGTGCAATTTTTTTGTAAAATTTAAATAGAGATGTCTCGTTGAGGAAGAACTATTTGATCGATAACGTAAATGGTATTTTGTATTCCACGATTTCCCTCCAATTTAGAGAGCGCTGTCACCCTTCAAGGATTTTACTGTGATACCGCAATCTTCAACGCACGTGAAATTATTTTATGGGAACATGTATCCTTTTAGCGTAATGTTATTACTATTTAGTTCAAGCTTGCTTTAAACTACACTTTGGTTTGATATTTCTTCATTTGTTTTTACTTTATTTCGTTTGTGTTCATATAGTAATTTGGACCTAGGTCGTCTATTTCTCTTCAATTCCAGAGAAGTAGAGGTAGTTTTGCTCGTCTTTTTATTTTTTCATCATTTATAATTTCTTTTATCTTCTTGTAGTAGCCACAGTTAGAATCGCACTTAACTTTTTCTGTTATTCCCACGTGAATGTACAACGCGAGACTCGTACTTGCGTCCCCTGATTCCTGGGTACTTTGCACCATTCCACCCATCAGTTGGCGTATTTTCATCTCCTTTTATTTGTAAAATGCACCGACGACGATAATATGTGGCCATGTTAGCAGAACGCCACTGTCAACAACGGAATGACTACCAATAGCATAATTAATAAATTATCCACTGGTTTCCAGGTAAGGAAATCAGGTTGGATTTGCTTGTTGTGCATTGCTACATCCTTGCTATTCATCCGGCATGGCGTAACTATTTTAGTGAACATATATGAAACGATGCTGCAGTAATTGGGATTCAAGGGTGCAGTTACTATGTTTTAACTGATGAGATTTCACAGTTTTGTCGGCAATGTTATTAGTGGTTTGTGTCGTTTGCGTTATTTATTCTGTCACAGTTATTTATGGTAAGGGATTAAGAGTTTTTACCGTATTACACTGTGATATAAAGCCTTGACTCCACAAAGAAACAGTTACGCACTGGACATATTTCTAATGGAGACCAAAGTCATGCTACGAGGTACGTTTTTGTAAGATGATTGTATTGATTTGAATGACACTTTTACTTTTGACATCATAGTGTACCCTAAAAGACTACGTCAAATTGGTCAAATAATTAGCTGATTAATCTATTAATTATGCTGGAAATTATGAATAAGAAAATTCTCAGATTAAGAGAATAATGTCACATGATCCTAAGAAAGTAGAATGGTTTGATGCTGTCCTTGTCCCATGAGAAATGATAGACATTATTTAGTTGGAGAATAATGGTAATACCTGACAGCAAGTATAATACATGTTGTACACCATCGAGTATTCAAAACGGTCAAGCAACCTATCTAAAATGTGCCGGTAGTTCGAATAGTTCGGTTTGAAGAACTACTGCAGTGAGCATTTATCCTCACCCTGAGCAAATTCTTAAAGCTGGGAAATGAAATACGAAATAAATGATAGAAACAGCTCGTGAGATAACTTAAATAATGAAGCAACTGAAGGCATTATATACTGTTGGAGGAGTGTGTATATGTAACGGTGTAGTTTCTAACTCTTAAGGAGAGGGAAGTGATTTGTCAGCGAACATTTGACGCGCGTAGACTTTTGTAAAACTTTATGTTTTGTTAATGACTGAGATCAAAGGTGTGTACAATGGGAATCAAACTTGTAATGGATTTGTTGGTAGAATTTGAAGACCCATTCAGCGTTTTGACGGCCTCGTTCTGCCACGTCGATGTTGGAATAAATGACCTTGTCGATCAGCTTTTATATAAATTCAGATATTGTGAAGCAGAATGTATACCGTATCATTTCTTTTGTACGCAGATGGAGCTGTCAGCAAAGCAGAACCATCTAAGCCGTTTAACTGGTTAACGTGTTCAGCACAGCTTACGGTGAGTGTAGTTTATTCAAATATGTATAAAGGTGGTCGTTGTCATCCATAGTTTATGATGATGCCAATCACTGTAGGACTTTACCTGAGTCATATAGCAATTAGTGGATAATGTGTTTATTTTAAGCCTACATGCCCCATGACACAGTACCCAATGAGTTACTGCATGCGGCATTACGTCCAACATTTAAGAACTAAGCTCATTGCTACGTACACGCACGTTTCGTCGTTGCGAAGTACTCTTGTCGTCAACCCCAAAAGAACTTAGTTAATCTACCACTCAGACCTTTGATGTTTTTTTGTAATTGTACTGGACTCATTTCTGTTTGCACCCCTCTTCCTTTCCTTCTGCGCGCTTCTCCTCTCTTTGTGCACCCTTGTCCCTTTCTGTTCTTCTTCTCTCCTTCGGCTTACTCCTCCTCTCCTTCGGCATACTTCTCCTCTCCTTCATCATACTCGTCTGCCCCTTAACATCCCCCCCTTTCTTCTCCTTTTTTACCGTCTCATTTCATTCTGTCCCTCATATTCTTCACTCTTGTTTTACATATATGTGTCCATTAATTATATTTCTGCTACTTCGGGTATGATGTCACAACCCTTCTTGTCAATGATTGCTAAATGATTGCTCCTTTGTTCTTTTTAATCCTTTGTGTTCTTGTATTATTTTTCTATTTCTTTTTTTTTGCAACAGATGTTTCTTCAGTTGTTTGCTGAGGCTTCATCAAGTGCAAGACACCCCTATGGAACCGACAATCCTGTAACACCAGGAACAATTGAATTTGACCAAATCCCCCCAGATAGTAAGTTATGCTTAGGTTACATTTGATAATTTTTATGGACCGTCAAATGTTTAAGCTGCTTCTAGATTTAAGAAGACAATAACTGTTGTTGCCGGCATTGTTCCCTGTCATTATTTCCGGCTCCCTTGTTGTTGTTGCTGCTGCATCTAGTGGGTTTGAAGTCTAAAAAATTTTTTCCACACTTCATGTGATCAAACGAAGGGTGAAATATGTCTTGAACACCTTACTACGTGTTCAAAACCAAAGGCCATTTTGTGTAGAAGGATTTTCATTAGCCAATCTTTTGCTAAACAACATTGATTGGATCGAAGGCTATCAATGCAATGTTGGGCATTTTAGTGTAGGCAGATCACAGCCAAAAAATCGTCAATATTCTGCATCAGGCAATTAACTAACAATGCAATAGTGAGGTAAAGAAATATGCTCTTTTAAGTAATTAACCTTATGAGCGACATCACCTTCCCTATTAATGAGAAAACACACAAGAAAAACAATGTCTGCTTTCACTTGTTAATAATCTTTGTTGTATGGGATAGACAAATATCAGAAATTGAATGTAAAACATTATTAATACTATTCTTTGATCATGATCACTTAGTGCTATTGCTAGTTTAATTATTCCAAAATAATGATTTATTTTTTCGTCCTTGAAATTCATGTTTTGACTTCAATTTTTCGCTAGCCTTTGGCCCTTCGTCGTCATTGCATGAAATATCACCTCAGTCAGGGGGTGCGCCGGCTAGAGATATGTCAGCCAATTCTCCCGCGGTAGCTTTACCGTCGCCGTCACAAAGTAATGTCGGTTATGGTGGATCAATATCAGTGGCTAGTCCTGGCAATGTGTACTCTTCACCATCACCAGGTTTGTTTATGAAACTTATTAAAACATTATCAATTACATGTACAATTGATTATATATTTATCATGAAATACATTCCGTTTTTGCTGATAGTTGTCACTTAAGGAACGACACCGAAAACGAGCATTCGTCACGTGTCCCCAAATTTGTACAACGAAGTAAGTTGCATATTGATCACTACCTTGAAAAAGTGAAATGTGTTCTTTGGCACTTTGAACTTGTTCATTTGATTTATTTTCCTTTTGAGTGATCATTGGTTTCCTAGTATTAAGCAAGAAGCAAAAAGTACATTTGCTGGAGCTATGTGCTGCTTTGTAAGAAATCCAATCGTTTAAGCCTTCACTTTTTCACGGTATAAATTGTTATATATTCCCATGCTTACTGGCCTGAGGTAGTGTCCTGTGAAGGGTCAAAACAGGCAATTGAGCCAGAGTACGAAAAAGCACCTGAGAGGAGATTGCAAAGAACGCAAGTTGCCTCAGTGCTGCTTCCGTAGTTGAGTAAAGGGGAAAGTGACCCAAGTCATTGACCATAAAGGGATTCCTGACAACTTTTAATGCAACCAGAGCTGCACAACGAATGTCACACTGTGGAGAATTACTGCACATATATTTGACAGGGCTATTTCATTTGACAAAATTGGTACATAACCTATCCATTTTCTTTGGCCCCGAGGGTCGGGTGGCGCAATAATTTACAACATGGATTGGAACAACAACAACAATGGAGTGGGAGCATTGAACTGCACTGAGCGGACTATTGCACAGGCACCAACTACTAGTATCCCTCATAATTCTGTGTTGGGCCATTTGAAGAGGAAAACGATCCGTAGGCGAATTTCTGATCTCGAACTCAGTGTTATGCAGACATTCCCGTCACTTTATACATGAATAGCACCGTTCAAGGAGAAAGGGGTAATCAATCGTATTACGAAATCCGTACAGGCTGCGTCGGTCAACAGTATTATTAGTTTGTTAACATCGCAGTCGGTAGTGGGCAATACTACAAACACTGAACGTATACAGAAAGGGTCTGGACCCTTGTTACTAATTGAAGCTCTACTTGAACGTAGTCTACAAACGCTTCAAGTTTGTATCACGTGTTCACCACGTCAGTTCATAAATAGAGAAGTTTTAATTGCAAGTGAAGACTACACTTCATGAAAGCTTTAATGGGGGGCAAATGTCTTTGTATGTTTATGATTTTCTGATTATTTGTTCGTATTTATAGGGACCTTTCTGCATCCATCCCCAGGCATCCCTGAGTTTACTCCTCTGGCTTCACCGCTAAACTGGCAGCAGGGATCACCACATATGCAAAGACAGGGGTAATATATTGTTAATTTTTCCTTTGTTTTTTATTTTTGTTGGTATTTGGCCCTTCCTCTGTTTTGACATTGATGGAGCATAGACCACCAGTAAATGTTCTGTAAAGATGGGTGTTTCTTGAAGACTGTTTGGAATGGTAAGGGGCCATTCGTCAACTCCCGCTATAGAACGTCCTCACCCACTGGGCTGTCTACCGCTTGTGTATTTTTCTCCTCTTTTTGCTGATTGCTGAATCATGGATGCCTGTTCCTGGCATCAGCGAGACTGCTGACCTTCCTGTCACTTCCTGACCGATGCAAGGATTTAAGACTCGAACTCGGTTGACAGGTTCCTCGCAAATGAGCCATAAAGGGAACACTTAGGGATGAAAATAACTCCTAGTCAATGTATGTGAATTGGAATAAAGAGAAGACAAGTGTACGTCATTTTCATCCCTACAATCCTGTTTGGTGATTACTTCACTCTACTATAAGTATACCTTGCGATACCTACCCTTCTACATTATGAACGCGACACAAACATGTGGACTGTGGTGTCACTGTTGTTGTCATTGGTGTGGCTGAATGGATTCAGAATTCCTTTTATGCACTTATGTATTTGTAAATTAGTAAATAATTTACTTTGATATGCTTAAGAAGATAAATTGACACCGAAGTGTCAGGAAACCAGATTTTTTTCTGGTATTTTCTTGTCGTCAATATGCTGTTTAGTTGATCCATGCAAGCCTTAAAGGCAATACGCTGTTTGGTATCAGTGGAATCTACAATCGTTCAGCTCTTACATGTAAACTAATATCAATATCACCTGTAGCTCACACAGAGCATGGTCTTTCAAATCTTCATGTATATTGTTACCCAATTTACTGGGCTGCCGGGAAGGCAGCATTGCAGGGGGGTTAATATTTTTAAATTTGCCGATAGAGGGCGTGGTCATTGAGCGTGGTAATTAGAACTTGCCATGTCTGGGAAGTGTGTTTATTTATTGGTTCTCTTAACTCGATTTTCACGCCATGCTTTGCTTA
>JANTCA010027625.1:0-22218 GCA_024741275.1 Chironex yamaguchii | reverse complement strand
ACATACATACATACATACATACATATACATACATACATACATACATACATACATATACATACATACATACATACATATACATACATACATACATACATATACATACATACATACATACATACATACATACATATACATACATACACACATAAACATACATACATACATGCGGATATATACATACATACATACATGTGGATATATACATACATACATACATACATATACATACATACATGGTTATGTATACACATATATATGTATACATATACATACATGCTTATATATATATACATATACAAATATATACATGTACATACATATGCACATATATGTATATATCATTTGCCTTGTGGAAAGCCTCCAAAATCTCATGCAGGTTCGTGGTTAGTGGTATTCCTGTCTCTTGGTTATCCTAGTAAGCTTAAACCGACAATGACGATTAGAAAAAGCTTCCTGTAATACTTCCTGCAGACCGTAGGGAAAAGTATATCAATATAGGTAGGGAGAGGAGTCGAGAATTATGGAAACTCTTGAGGGCGTATTGATCTTAGTTTAGCGTTTAGTACTTCGAAGAGGTGAAAATGAGAAGCTGCTGAAGCTCTAACTCCTCAGACACTCAAACCCAAAATGCTGAAAGCAAATGCTGAGAATTAACTAAGACATTCACTAGGATGAGTCCAAATGCTTTGAAAGGGAGAAGGGACTTTCAATGTAACAGATACGCTTAAAACAGATGTCACATGAGATTGACAGGACATATGAATAGTTTGCTAATTCAGGAAGCTTGATATAGAGGCCATGTAAGAGGATAAAAGATATGTTAACATGTAGAAGGTCAAAGTGCAACAATGTAATTCCTTTCCCTACCATCTGAGGCAGTGTCACCTGTAAAAACGCTAGTTAGTGCTTTTCAGTTTTTATGCATTTGACAGCCGCGTCCATCTTGTTTTCAAATGCTGTTTCTCACAGAATAGAATATAAGTAGACGGTGGTTTTATTGAAGCCAATGAGAGGCACTTGTGCATTGCCCGTTGCTCCATTGTAAGTCGTTAAAATCTAACAAGTACTTCTGTACTTTATGTAGAGTAATGGATATCAGTTGTAGATAAATTATTTACAATATTGAGTAGATGGTTAGTATCTGTGGTGTACAGTATAATGATATGATGAGTTTGTCGCAAATTTGTTTTAATACAGTTAAACATGTTTCCCTTTAATCTTTTTCAATAAATCTTGTACATTCTTGTGCTGTCTCAGCTTGTTAAAACTTACAGTATCTGGAAAGTAGTCACAGTTGTATTTGAAACATTTTACCGTAATGTATTTATCACGAGAAGTTTAACTTGTCTATAATACAGTTGTCTTGGCTATGTTTGCAATTCATGTATTTTGAGCTTGTCGTGTAGGTTCTGGTTAGCTTAAGAGGTCTCTTGTGTTTTGCTTAGTATGTTCATTCAGTGCTTTTTTGCTGGTGTACCAGTGACTGTGGTAGGTGGTCTGAGGTTACACTAAAACATTCGATTTCTAAGTTTCAAGAGGAGGGTATTACGTATTGACTTCTTTCGACAACGTGCTACCACTGCAAAAGGCTATTATAGTACACAATAACCTCACGTCCAAGTAAAATTCCCTAACCCTGCCTTGGAAAGCAGCTGTGAGTATGCTACAAAAATATACTTTGCTTAGGGCACTCCGTTGTGAATCGTTCACTGGAAATTGTCTCAACCTCAGCCCCGTCATATGTGTCCATCAGCAATGTTGCCTTGTGTTTGGTTATTTGTGTGAAAGTATCATTGCATATTAAATACCAGGCATTAGATAATGTAAGTTGGTTAAAGCACTGTTACATTTATCACGGTTCGTTGGCATTTCCTGTCATAGTGCAACCTCTTGTTTGGTAGATATTTATCGACCTCGCTGTTATATAGTAAATGTAGATAATGGAAGACCGACCTGATTTAGAGATTGTAAAGACTCAAACACAGTACTTATTCTTGATAAATGGGCTAAAATTATTCTGTTTATGCGACTTTGAAGATCAACTATGACGTCAAAGGACAGAAGGTTGCTTTTTTGCATTTATGCTAATGATGTACCAAGTGGAATAAACTATATAAGAAGAGTGTTTGTCCTGCTTACGAATCGCATTGGGGGTATATTAGCTGTCCACGATAGGATGTTACCGCGATTCCTAAATGGAATCTTGTAACCGTCCCTTTTAAACAACTCGGTTGAGGGCTTGACACCTGGCTTCTATGTCAAGTTTACACGTATGACAAATTGTATGGTAGCAAGTGTTTGTTGTCAATTTTCATAAGAACAAAATATACTCTTTCCAAAATGAGTTTTATTTCAAACACTGTGTCGTCTTATATTAGCATTGTTGACATTATCAGCTTTATCTCTGGCAACAGTCGATACCAAGTTCTTGTCTTTTGACGTCAATATCTAAGTGGTTGATTTGGGTTGGTGTTGGTGATTTATAGTATGATGTTTTGGTGAACGCCTTAAGTAGTTGTACATTCATGGTAGAAGTAAAGTAAGAGAGACCTTAGCACTGACATTTGATAAAGTGCCATTTTTCCTGCACACATTGTATTCACTTGTCACTGCGTATGCATTTAATATAAGAACAGTATTTAACATTATGTACTTTGCTGTTTTCTTGTTTTTTGCGTCGTTTTTCAGCATTGGTTTCACGTTTTCTTCATTTTGTTCTTAACATTGTGTTGTTTCTGCTCCCATCCCCTTCCCTCCCCCCGTTTTTCATTTTTGCAATTCTAAATCTTTTATATCTTTTGTTTCCAGTCCTTTTATCCTGCCTTTGTGGGTTTTTTCCTTCGTTGCTTTTTTGATGTCACCACTTCGTTATTGCTGCTGCATTCTTGTACTTTTCTCAATCATTTTATGTGATTGGTGTGATCTTTCGGGCTGACAGAGTGTATCATTGTGGTTTGTCTGGGGGACAAGAATGTTTTGGGCGAGCCCGTCCTTATTTTATATCTCAGAGCTTTGCAAGACGGGTGAAGAAAGCAAGTGTGATAAGATCAATATGACAAACCAAATAGAATAAGTTGATTGGTTAAGGAAAAGTAGGACGGGAGATATTGACAGATGGCAAACAACAATTTAGATTAAAACGATTGTTATTGACTTTGGTTTGACAACAGTAGTACTGTTTAAATAATCTTCCGTTCTTGAGCAAACTTCTATAACAACTGATTAAGAAGGTGATTGATATAGAGCTTTCTAAAGGGGAGCTTATACTTACAATGATAACTGCAATGGAGTGTTTTTGTTTTAAAATAGGTAACTTTACCGTCGTTGTGAAGAAGGGAATAATCCATCAACTGATTTTCGACTTACAAATTGTCCTTTTGTGGTGTTTTGTTTTGGAGTCAGTTGATTAAATGCTTGTTTTGTCTCTCAACTTCAAATGAACTCCATAGCTTTACAATGGTAGAGTCAAACGAATGAAGTAAAACCAGTCTTGTATGGCATGAAAAATTCCAACTCCAATTCGTAGAGTAGAGTCCACAAAAACTTCGATAGTTCTGTCGGGGGGTTGCCATGCCTTAGAAATCGCAGAGAAAAGCTTCAATTCTTGAGTAACCACAAATTACATAAAAGAGAGTACTGTATCTTACTATCTTTATTCTATTCTTCTATCCAACTCAGTGAAAGGTGAAAGAAATGAATGCCGATATTTGACTTTTATAAGACTGTCCTCAAGAAACCAAGTGTATTGGACTATTAAAGTGAGAAAGGATTATTTGTTTATTGAGCTCTATCATACTACATCTAGTAGAATATGCGCTCCGACTTAATGGATTGTCGTTTAAAAGTATCTTT
Organism: Chironex yamaguchii; assembly: GCA_024741275.1. Taxonomy (NCBI): domain Eukaryota; kingdom Metazoa; phylum Cnidaria; class Cubozoa; order Chirodropida; family Chirodropidae; genus Chironex; species Chironex yamaguchii. Next base: position 18,363 of record JANTCA010027625.1, on the reverse strand, counting down.
ATGAGGGGGAGAAAGTTTGCTCGACCACTTCATACTTAAACATCTTTCCATGGATGGAATTCGTTTTGTTTTTCACGTATTCACTGTTGCTATTGCTGTAATTGTAACATTGGGATCTTTTTAACAATTTTAGCTAATCTTATGTTGTCTCGTATGATTGATTCACTTCATTTTTTTATCAAAAACTTGCAAAAGCAGATCAACAATTTAAACGTCTAAAAGGAAACCGTATTATTTTTGGCTACGATATTTTCTCTTTGCTAATACGTTTCTCTCTTTAAATCAACTTGGAAAATAATTAACGATGGATCAACGTCTCCAGTATCTTGAAGAGCATAACCCGAGTTTTGTTTCGAAGCTATGACATTGGTTAATTGCACTTTTCATGAGAGGATTGTTTGCTGCAAGAGCCAAATATTGCCAAACAATGATTATTGTTGTACTCAATTTTTTAGAATTCTGTAGCAGTTTACTGTATGCTTTGCCGTACTCGGTCGAGTTGCCATTTTGTGGAAGAATTTAGTCAGGTCATTGGATCGGGCTCCGCGACCATGGCGAACAGTAAAGTTGCCGTGACAACACAAAGCAAAGATCGTGTAAAGTCATTTGCCATTTTACAATTTCCACATTTGGCATATTAATTGAACCTGCATAAAATTCTCTCCTTGGCAGAACCAAATTTGTCCTTGAAACATAGAGAGTTTATGCTACTAACATCCCTGGACTATTTTGTTCTTTGCAGTGGATTTTGATGCAAATAATTAGCTTCTGTTTTAAGTAACAGACGTCAAGACTGCTTCAATGTATGAGAGTTGTAAGGAGAAATATTTGGGCTTATTAAGTAATGATGAAAACAGACCATTTCTTAATCAACTGGAGCCGGCAAATCAGGATTTGGAACTGAGAGACGAAGATGATGGAAAGGAATTTCCTCAACCACCACATTTTCAGGAGAATGAACATTCCATTCATCAAATAACATTGATAAATAACCATTTTGCTTTGAGATTGGATCAGTCTTTTATTTCTTTTGTCATTTGGTGTTTTTTCTTTGCAGGAATAATTGTAATGACATAAGTAAGTCAGTTGTTTACACTGGGATCATACATGTGTTCGGCTCTTTGTTAGTAGTAATGTCCATACTTACTTTTCGGCAGCTAGAATCCCGAATCTTAAAAATATGGATTTTATTCGGAGTGATTTTAACTACAGGTGTTGCTTGTATTCTTTTGTTTTCCTATCAGTTGAGTAAGAAGGATCCTTTTGCAAGAGTGGCAATATTTGGCATCGTCTTATTTCTTTCATTTTCATCAATACCATTTCAGAGATTAGCATGCAAGATCTTTAATGCCGAAAGTTATTCCAATGCAGATGCAATGTAGAGTGCAAGCAATATTAGGTATGAATAAAAGTCTGGCTGAGCTTGTTGCATCTATGATTGGCAGTGTGGCTTTTAGTCATTTGACAGCATATGCGATAGATACAATTTCACTTTTACTTTTTGGAGGTATTGTGTTCACTTAAAAATATTGCTCAAAGAAAAGCAAAATACTCTGGTTAGAGCGGACAAATCGTGAGAGAAGGAACCGTATATTTGATGTTTCATTAATTCCTTTTTCTCTGCCTGTAAGAAGATAGTCAAGCGCCAAATTCAACTTTGGGAACGCCTTTGGTTCCATCGTTATGATATATGAGTAAAGTATCCTTAGTTGCATGTGACTCTTATCGCTTACCTCCATTCATTCATTCCATTCATTCATTCCATTCATTCATTCCATTCATTCATTCATTCCATTCATTCATTCCATTCATTCATTCATTCATTCCATTCATTCATTCATTCCATTCATTCATTCATTCATTCATTCCATTCCATTCATTCATTCATTCCATTCATTCATTCATTCATTCCATTCATTCATTCAATTCATTCCATTCACTCATTCCATTCATTCATTCATTCCTTACCTCTGTTCAGGAGGTTATATTTTTGGCCGTGTTTGTTTGTTTTTTAGCAGTTATGGACGGATTTTGGCGAAATTTTCAGGGTAGGTCACAATTGGGCTAAGTAAAGATAATTGATTTATGCTGGTGATCCAGATCACCTGGAGCCAGGAATGAAACCTTCATAGTGCTAGTGAAATATAAACAATAAACAAGAAGATAAAGAGATCCTCTTATCACTTAGGGATTAACAACTAAGATGTCACCCAAAATAGCATTTTGCACATTTGAAGACGTTATGAAATTAAATCAATTCTTTACACAAGCAAACTCATAGTTCCTTGAGCAATAGACTCGGAAGTCATTGGGGGAAACCCCTGTTAAGTGAAAAATAATACTGGCTTGGCTGAGGTTTGTGCTCTAGGAGTGCTTCTAGTTCATCATTTGAATTTCCTCATTCAAGTGTTTTTTAAAGTGAGAACAATAAGACAATCATTAAAAATAAGCTCGGTTCCACTTTTGAAATGTTTAGCATTCAACGTGGGTGGTAGGTTTGACGACAAAAAGGTTACAAATGTTAACACTAAAATCATACGTAAAAGCTTTTTGTCGTCTGACACTCTTCAGATTCTTCAATTGTTGAATTCCTCTTCCGAGGTCGAGATGTGCGAAGTAGGGAGAAAAGTGAGAGTTCTACCCCCGGAAATGGCCCAAAAAGGGGAGCGGCCAATCAGAGGCAAGCTCGATTGTTTTAAGAACAATGGTATGACTTACACTTAGGTGATGTTGGCGTGAGGCAAGGATGGCAACGTCTATAGTGAGGGATATTGTAGTGAAAATTAGTGTGGCGCATTGTTGGATAATGATTGAGTTGAAGGGAAGAAGAGACACAGTGTTTAAATATTATGACGCGCAGCTAAATGGGATGTTTGTGACTAAAGTTAAGTAAAGCGCGTGTTTGAAATGCCAGTGGCCCGAATCATTGTTGAAAATGACCTCTGCTGTTTCACAGAGAGAGGATAGATAGACAGTTGATGTTTTCCATTGGCGATGGTCTCCAGCTTAAATAGGGCAAAGAAGAATTAAGCTCTTAAAAAATAAGGATAAGAAAAAAAGATGGGGAAATGGGAAAGGGAGAGTAGGGGAAATAGTATGGTGGCACAAATGACAACTGTCAAGTAATTTTCTTCAGATTTCTTTGCAATTGTTATGTCTACTTTACAGAGAAAAGATGAGGGGTGCCGTGAAAAAAATGAGTAAACTACAAGGGGCTTGCAGATTAGTGTTCATGGGGTAGGGATGTGATCCCATCCTCTAGTAGATATCGCTTGTCGTCAAATGAGGAGAGGGACATTTTAGTTGCTTTCAGTGTTTGTACTCTGTGGCGGTTTGATCTTATTACACATATTTTGTGTTTCTCCATGCTGTCGTTGATGTTATTTAGTAACATAAAGCTGTAATACATTGTCATCCTCGTAGCCATTAATGTGTATAGATGGTTCATCTTTTCAAACTTTAGCACATCCTTTAGCAAAACAGGGAACTCATGCCCCTCAGTAATAACTTCATCCTCGTATCATCTATAGTCATAAAGATAACTAGCGTGTTTTCTATCTGTAGATGGATGAAGGACCGCCAGAACACTCCAGAGAAAGCACTTATCATCGTCACCATTCTTGATGTTTCACCACTCTTTTTTCAATAGAGTTGGTGGTAGTGGGAAGTAGGAGGATCCATGGAAGGGGGTTACTCTCACAATGCTGAGGTCGAGATGATGTATCCTTTGTAGGATCCAGGCGAACCTATTACACTGAAAATCATCTAAATCACTCTGTAAATGATGAAGGCTCTCGTTTAAGTCCCTTGAAAGTGTGTCTACAGTATTTGCTTGAAATGATGGAGATCTGAAAGCTACAGGCAGATCCGTCGTAATATCCGAATCTCGTCCTTTGTAGAAACTAACCACAATGGAGATATACCATTTAATCCCTTCCCTACAATTTAATATCCTCAATAGAAGAGCCTCGAGTTGACTTATAACATCTTTAAGTGTTTGAATAGGATCTTGACCCGATAGGAAATAATAACAATATCCTGCAGCATGTTCCTCAAAGGCATCTTCAACTTGGATGGGATCGAATGTTTCCCCCTCCATGCCAGCACCAACCTCAACGTCTGGGGAAATGGATAATGGGACATCTTCCTCCCCAGTTTGTATTGCATGATCCGGGTGATCTGCACATGCTTGTTCCTCTGCCATTTCCTCCTCATCCTTAAGGTAAGTGGTTGAGCAAGCTGCAACTTCCTGCCCCTCGACTGATATTGTTAAGGGTGTAATATGCAGCTTGGAAATCAATTAGGATAGGATTGTCAGATGATGCCATGGGACAAACAGGTACACACATACTTGGAGAAGGCCACGGAGCCGATAAATCAAGAGCATATCGTGGATTGTTAGTATCAGCAGGTAAAGGATGCCCACATGGCAATTTCCACTGACATGTTGGAGCACCTTGGTAGAGAAATTATGAACCATCGTATCTTTAAGGTTTTAGTGAAATGCAATGTCCAATAGGGGCTTGTTTTTTTAAACTGTTTATTGTGTCTATATCGATATTATTCAGGACTAGATGATGTCGAGGTATTTTATAAAAGTGGTTGTTTGCTGTTGTCGAACCTCTTCCATATCAGCACAGATTCACATGAATGTGCTTATAAATACAGACATGCATCTATGCACACTTTCATTGCTTACACATGTGCACACACTACAGAACAAATATTTGTCAGCAACCATCTCTTAATTTACTACATCGAAATGTTGAAGATGCTTTACCACTCATCGAGTTAGATTATACACACCAACTGAAAAGTGGGCTAATAGAGGCACCTGATGTCACAGAAGCTGGAGTTCCTACAACCTCGCAGCATTGGGGTTCAGAGGAGCAACTCTGCTATGCTGCTGTAGTGCACTGTCTATCCCGAGTGTATAAGATACCTAATCTGGACTGGGCTCAGGCTATCAAAGAAAATCCATCCTGTGGAATAATCAGACCTGGTTTCTCCCCCATACTGCATAGACTGCTGAAACGATTCGATGTGTTGAAGATACATGTATTCTACTATGATGTATTTGGGTTTTTAGCAGCACACTATGATAAGGGACCGGGCTACAACTATGTACTTGGCTCCTACCTCTGCTGCACATTTTCTCTTCTTGGGCAAGTAAGTGGTGTGATGTGTTGGAGTTGGAAGTCGGCTCAAGGACAGCTCTTGTGATGATGGTAGATGCAGTGTTACATCGTATCTATTATTCTCCCGATCAACCTAAAAGCTTTGGAGGTGTGGAAAAATTGTACAAAGCTGTGAAAAAGGAAGTGCCATCATCTACCCACCAGCAAGTAAAGACATGGCTACAAAATCAGCTTGCCTATACCTTACACCATCCGATGCAGCAAAACTATCACAGATGATGTGTAAGAGTCCATGGCCTAGATCATCAGTTTCAAATGGACCTCATAGATATCTCTTTTCTAAGTCGTCACAACAGAGGGTACAAGTACCTCTTAACCATCATTGACGTGTTTTCGCACTATGCATGGATGGAACCTGTGAAAAGTAAGACGGGGAAGGCTCTAAAGGCAACGATACTTAAATTCTTCTGTTCTGGTTGATATCCAAGAAGAATTGAAGTGGATGAAGGTGGTGAATTTTGGAATAACACCGTTAAAAAGGAGCTTGATCATTATGGCATTTCTCTTTTCAGTATGCACAGTGAAGTTAAAGCCAGTATTGTGGAGCGTTTCAGCTGCACTCTTAAGATAAAAACGTGGTATGAAGTATTTAACAGCAAACAACACACTTCAAAGCCTATATCTTCTTTCGTGACTGGTGAGTGCTTATAACACCACCAAACATCGTGCATTGGGCACTTCCCCACCCGAGGTCATGGAAGAAAATCAGATAGAACTCAGGCACTGACTGTATCCAAGCGTAATGCCTACCAAACCTAAATTTGATGTGGGGGATCATGTGTGGATTAGTAAGTTAAGGAGAACATTTCAGAAATCTTACCTCCAGAACTGGAGTAGATCGCATCTATCTAGGACTACCAACAACTTATCCTCTTCAAAATCTGCAAGACGAGGTGCTCACAGGGAGATTCTATCCACAGGAAGATTCTATGCACAGCAATTCTATGTAGAAGGTGACAGTCGCAGAGCAGGACATCTATTTGATACGAAAAGTCTATAAAAAGAAAGGTTCTGGGATGGCATCAGACTTATCTTCTCATCAAGTGGAAAGGATACCTGGAGAACTTTAACTGTTGGATCCCACGAAGCAATATACAGAACCTAACGAGCTATGGAAAATCAACAGTTTTACCTTGTAATAGTTCAATGTCAATCTTCCCATCAAACATGTTAGCCAACTTCAGGGTTAAACTACTGAGCCCACTTGATTTTGACAGGCATTAGGAAGCAGGTCTGTATGAAATCCAGTATGTGCATACTTTTCACAGCTTATGCCAAGGGAAAAAACGTGGTCAAGTATGATAACAATATAGGCATGTGGTTTGCTCTGACTGTGCCAGAGGACTTCATTCATTCATTCCTGTAGTCTGATCGACTGTAGGGGCACCATTGCTGTCTTGGCAGCCACTTCTCTTCAATCCATTCGGCTTTCTGCTCTCCTCATTGCATCAGTCAAGGCCAGGCCTGTCCACTCTGGGATGTTGTCCTCCCACCGCTTTCTCTGTCTGCCTCTTTTTCTTCTGCCTGGCACTGATCCTTTCAGGATTTGTTTTGAGAGCCCTTCAGATCTTGTCATGTGTCTGTATCACCAGAGTTTCCTCTTTTGGACTGTGGTGAGCAAGTCTTCATAGGGTCCGATTGCTTGTTTCATTTGCGATGTGGTCCCTCCAGAGGATGTTCAATATCTTTCAAAAGCACTTCATCTCTGTTGCCTGTATTCTTCTTTCAAGATCGGCTGTTAAGGTCCAGGACCCACAGGCATATAAGAATGTGGAGATGACTAGCGAGTGCAAGAGGCTATGTTTTGAGCAGGTCGCGATGTTTCTATCCTTCCAGATTGGTCTCAATTTGACCAACGCTTGTGTTGTCTGTTCAATTCTGGCTCGGACTTCAGGCTTTGCTCACTTGTCACTGATGACTGCCGCAAGATATTTGAAGTGATGGTCTGTTTCGAGCTTCTATCCTCTGGTCTTAACTTCCATGCTTATGCCGTTTGTGTTGTTTGTCATTAGTTTCGTCTTTTCTGTGCTGATTTCCATATGGAAAGCTGTAGAGGATTTATCCACATGCTCAACTATATTGACGAGTTCTTGTTTTTCCCCTGCCAGTCCATCAATATTATTGGCAAAGTGCAAGTTGGTAATTGTTCTACCTCCGATGCTGACTGATCCTTCATGGTCTTCTAGCGTGTCAGATATAATCCTCTCTAAGAAGATATTAAAGAGAGTGGGGGAGAGTAGACAGCCCTGCCTAACTCCTATTGATGTCCAAAACCAGTCTCCTATGCTGCTCCCGTCCTTGAAACCTGCCTGTTCTTCAGCGATGATCTCTTCTGCCTTTGACAATAGTCTGCTCAAGATAACTCTCAACATGACTTTACTTGTATGACTTATAAGGCTGATGATGTGATAGTTTTTGCATTGTGGTAAATTGCCCTTCTTTGGGAGTGTGATGACCAAGGACTGGGTCCATGCAGTTGACCAAACTCTGGTCTGCCAGATTCTGTTGCAAATGATCATCAGAAAACTTATCATGGCTTCTCCCCCAGCCTGGACTTATTCTGCTGGAACGTTGTCAACTCCGGCCGATTTCCCCTTTTTTAAAGATTTTAATGCAGCCTTTCGAAGAATCTGATCATTGTCAATGTTGGTAGATGGGTCTACATTCAGCACATCTGGATCTCCAGTGGCCTGGTGGCTGTAAACTCTGAGCAGTATTCCAACCATCTTCTCAGTATGTCATTCTCTTCAGTTAAGTAGTTTTCATCCTTATCCTGGATAGTGGTCACCCTTTCATGTTTAGTGACCATCAGATCTTTAACTAGTTGGTACGCCTTCTTTCTATCGTTCCTTTCCAAATTCATTTCGATTTCTTGGCACTGTTTCTCAATCCAATTTTCTTTGGCCTTTTTCATTGCTTTTTTCACTGCTTGGTTTGGTGTTTTCTACTGCTTTGTTCCATCCGTGTCCTTTTTCTTCTTCTTCTTCTTCTTCTTCTCCAGTTCCCTCCTCCTGTCACACAGGTCAAGGACATCAACTGTATCCCAAGGCTTTTTAGCTGGACGTTGTTTACCTAGGATCTCTTTGGCCGCCTTGGTCACTGCCATGTTGAGAGTGTTGATCATTGTGTCTGTGTAAGCATCTTCGTCCGTGTTAATAGTGGTAAGTGGGGCAAACTTCCCTCTGATCATTGTCCGGAATGTCTGTGCGACCCTTGGATCCTTCAGTTTTTCAAGGCCAAACTTAATCCTTGTGTGGCCCAGTTTAGTCACTTTTTGCAGATGGAGGCTAAAGTTAATCATCACCAGGTTTTGATTACTACCCTGATCTGCTCCTGGAAAAGTCCGTGTCTTCACCAGAGAACTACTACCCGACTATAGAGGATTTATGCCATGTACTATCAGATAGTATCACAAACATACCCAACATACATTTTGAGTATCATAAAGACATAGCACGTGTGAGGATAACATGGTTTCAGGGTTTGAGAGTGCTCCTAGTAGGAGATGTAGCTGCACATCTGGGTTTCAATGAGGGAAATATAATAGAGCATACTACTATGGAAATTTTCAGCACCCAACATGAACATAGGAATTCACAACATGTACATCTACACGGACATGGTTGCAAATCAAATCATGGGGGCTCTGATGCTCCCTTGCTGCGGGTCATCCCATTAGAAGGAAAGGGCAGGGAAGTTGTTTGCAGAACATACGAGCAACCGTTCTACATGCCTGCGCAGCTTAATCAGAGCGATTCTGTTCATCTCATACCAATTTCAGGTGGTAAGGTCATCATCACGTTACACTTTAGAGGAGTTCAGGGATTCTACTACTGAGGCTATGGTTGCACATAATCCCTGGGAAGATTATTTCCGCCAACAGGCTCATTCTCAACATCCACTGTATTGGCAAAAGGGAGGAAACATCAACGGATTTCGAGGGCCCTACTCCAAAAGGATATGGTCTTGGAAGCATCTTTAAAGGTGTGCTGAGACTAGCAGTGCCATTGATGAAACCTGGTCTCCCAACGTTGGATAAGACTGCCCTTATCACTGGTGTTGCTATCTTAGATGATGTCGCCTAAGCATAAAGTCGGCAGCTGCACATCTTGGAACAGAGGCAGGTAACCAGTTATTGAATGAATCAGCAATGCAGCTAGCTATTAGGAAAGCGTTCATCCACCCAACGGATAAAGCAAGCAACTTTAAAGTATGGACCACCGACAAAAAGAGGTCCACACAATCTGGAGCAGAAGGACAATAATCTCACATCGTTGGAGATATTTGTGAATGTATTTAAGTTGTAAAACTACGATGATGGCAGCAAGTGACAACAAGAGCAAGGAATGCAGATAAAAGCGAAATCAATCTGTTTGATGTCCCACCCTTACAAACAGCCCTTACAAACTACAAAGTGATCAATGTGTGCTCTTGGACCTATCGAACTCAACATCACGGGCTCTTCAGAAGAGTTTTTAGATCTGGCCAATACGTACCTCTACATAAAAGTTAAAATCTGATGGCTCTGATATAGACAATACTGCAAAAGTGTCGCTCATCAACTACCCATTGGTAACAATTTTCAGTCAAGTCAAATGTATCCCTGGGTGGGCATCTGATTCCATCGGCATCTAATATATATTCTTATTGGGCTATCCTGGAAACCTTATTGACCTTTGGGGAAGATGCAAAAACCACACAGCTGCAATCCGCTATATGCTACAAAAATATGGCTGAACATATGGAAGAGACGGATCCTGCCAAAGGGAATCTCAGACTCAAGGTGCGACATAGACGGACCAAAAATGCCAAAACTGTGGACTTATTGGGTCACTTGCATAAGGATATTTTCCACCAGCCTCGACTGATTCTAAATGGTGTGGGTCTATCTATCAAATTACATTGGCAAAAGGATGCATTCTGTCTTATAAGTGGGGATGAGAATGCAAACGGTAAACTTTCCATTGTTGATGCGAAGTGTAAAGCTCGCAAGTAGTATGTTCAATGCTATCAATAACGGCTTCCAAGAGATGACCATGAGGTACCCTATCACCAGGATAAGCCCAAAGTTCTTCTTAGTAACGGCTGGAAATCTTGTAACAAACTTAGATAAAGCATTTTACGGTAACCTCCTCAACCGCCTTGTGGTTACTCTTGTAGACAACACTGTGTTCAATGGTTCCTATAAAAGGAACCCTTTCAATTTTCATCATTATAATCTCACTTCCTTAGGAGTCTACGTGAATGGGACACCTATACTAGACTTGCCAACCACTAATATGTCAATGGATACCATACCCTGTTTTCGCATGTAGGAAGGTCTTATGCAGACAAAGGGTGATGATCTTGATTTTCCTGGCGGCTACTCTGTCTACATGATTGACCTTTCACCAGATATATAAGACAGTGATTATATGCCTATGAAGAACCAAGGGAATTTTTGCCTTGAGTTACATCTCAAAATCAGACTGAACTTCACTATCAATGTTATCTGTTACGTCGAATATCAAAATATGATTCAAACAGACCAACATTGAAACGTCTAAACGACTTTACGAACAGTTTTGGCAGAAGCCCTCAGTCTTACGAACAACAATTTTGGCCATTTCTAGGTCTTAATGCAAGACACGTAACATGGTCTAGTGTTCAACTCCAGAGCATGTTCACAAATGTCTGTGGACATTACTGCCTTCTATTTATCTTTCTGGTCACCTGTGGATGGAGTTTATAAGATATTCTCAACATGTTAAGAAAGACAGAGTCGTGAAATGATGATATCGCATTATCTTTCATCTATGCAAACTATCAATCGGATCTATTACCATCCATAGAAGACGTGGGCATTTTCACCCTGAATCAAATATGTAAATCCTTTGATGCCATTTTTTCACCCTTGCAATTACACCCATTCTTTTTCTAACTACGAAACTATGCATTGTGTAAGGTTAATGAGATAAGGCATACAAACAAAGCTAAGAGATCATAGCGACTATTCTCTGATGGGACATTCCTCCATTATTGTTTTATTTAAATAATACACACTTGGAAGCATTATTGATTATTAATTATTATTGATTATTACTTTAATTACTATTGATTATTAATTATTGATGGTTTCTTAAGACGGGGAAAATTATGTACAGATGGTATGAGTTTAGGAGACAGTCTCTTCACTTTACAGGTGCACTTTACATCTAAAGCTTAATGCTTTCAGGTGTATCATCACCCATAGCTCCTTTGTGCATATGAATCTAGCACCTTCAAAGTTTGTTAGCTAGGTAATGTTCCGGGAAATTGATCTGAGCAAGCAAGTTTGCAAACAAGTCCATGTGAGCTGGATGGAAGTCTTTCATGCCCTTCACATGCGCTTGAATTAGATTGATGATGTTTGAATCATAGATGGGCTTCCCATTGAAAACCAGGCAGTTCTTCGCCTTCCATGGTATGACATTCGTATGTTGTTTGGTCTTTTGCAGCAGTAACATTTCCTTGTTCATAAAGGCAGTATAAGGTTTTGCAGCGCTCAACTTCTCTTCTATCGAGTCTCTTGCTTGCTGATTTTGATCCGAAGATGTACTTGCTTTCTCTTTATTTGTAGCTTCATCTTCCACTGATGCTTGGGTACCCATGATCTTCAATCCCTGCTTGAGTTGCAGAAACTTACTCAATCACTCTCCATACAAAGCAGATTTCAGTGCCTTTTCCAAAATAGAATTCATGTTATCCCTTGCGTTTACAAGCTGTTTCCTTTCTGGATGTAGGATATCTGTCACCGCATCCAAGGTTTTCTTCTCCCATGCCTTGGAGACAACTTCTGGAACAAATACAACCTGTGTACTTCAGCGATTTCGATTAACTAGGTAATGTGGCTGCTGAATTGACGTCAGACATGGCCTACGATTTTAAAACCAAGTTGGACAGCAAACCCTCTATGGTGGGTATCAACGTTGATCAAAAACCACCTTGCTGAACAACAAGTTTCTTCTTTCTGAGGTCACTTACTCGAGGTGAGGCTAATGTATCTATGGCTTTTCTGTACCTCCGCGGCTTTTTAAGTTTTTCCTTACTGATTCTGATTCCTGGTATGTGGAGGAAGTTCAGACAACACTCCCAGATAGCTTTTACTGTCCCTTTATCAGCTTGAGCTAGTAGAGCTTTCCTCTTCTTGGCTGGACATCTAGCGATCAACTATAGATGATGTAAATTTTTCCTGACAACTTGCGACATCACTTCTCCAACATAGCATCAACGCTAGTGAGAGTGATATGATGGAAACTCTACATGCCTTATCTTCTATTTATACCCATCAATTGAAAGAGGAATACTATTTTGGACTATATATGATGGTAGTTTCCTCTAGAACAAATGCGAGATCAAACACGTAAAACATCTGAAGACATAGGGTAATGGTCTATCATCAGATAATAAAATTTTTCCAGGTTGCATCTCTATAAGCTTCAACCAAAAATTTCCTGTTGTTTGGGTACGTCTACCGAGCAAGTATTGCAATTGAGCTCTGATCTCGCACATTTTCAAATAGGCAAAAATAATTGCTGTGAGTGATATTTTGATCTATCAAACAGGTTTTGCATGAGGAATATGACCAATATGTTTGAATGCCATACTCTTGTGAATAAATAACAAACACTCTGATAGTTTGCAGCGAAATCCATTAGATTGTCACAAAGTACAAGGGTGCTAGTAACAAACACTCTGATAACAAACACTCTGATAGTTTGCAGCGAAATCCATTAGATTGTCACAAAGTACAAGGGTGCTAGTAAAGAGGTCTTCTAAAATAATCGGGAATCCCTTGGATAAATTGTATATCCCCACTATAGACAACATCCGACTAAATACATTCTACTGATGTGAGCCATAGAAGTACAAAACCTTATTGAAGGAGGTATCAAACATGACATTGAGATTTTCTAACAAACAGAGTACATGATTGGTTTTACCTGAAAGACACGGTCGATTTATGACTGCAGAATAAGGACAATGTAACCAGAGGTTGACTTTCATGATGATACGACTTAGCCAACCAGAATAAATGGCAAAAAGTTGAACTTCTGGGAAAAAGTTGAACTTCTGTAATGTCAAGAAGGTGAGATGCAAAACTCAAATCATATCTTGCTTGCAAGTCGAATGTCTCACTCGGTTGCACATGCCAGGGAATGCAGGCTACCATGCCACCACCTGGCAATTTATGTAGAAGTATTTACGTCACTCATACATCAGCTGCTCTGCCCTTAGACGTAAATAGTCTTTAACATGTAAAATATTCCCCTACATCAAATATTATTGCGTATGTTATAATGTAAACATAATAATATAATATATGCAGAAAGTTACGATTGTTAAGGGGGTAGATATCTTAAAAATAAACATCATTACCAGAAGAATTACCTCTAAAAGGATATACGTTAACCTCTTCTTTCCCTATTAGACCGTGTAATGACCATTTATTATACGCTGGAAAAAATACATAAATTATCTCTTAAGTTCAAATAATGTGATATCGCTTAAAGGTGAATGAAACCATTTTTCCCATATGAGTTATCTGAATAATATGTTCCCATAACACATTGAAAACTATAGTTAATGGTTTGACGTCAAAAAAGAAACCAAGTGGAAACCAACAAGACATGTGATGATCAATTCCAAGTTTAATTGGTTGTTTGCTTTATTCAGGGTGGTTTTTAATCATTACACTTGAGGGTGGTCAAGCCCACGTGATTGTAGAATATTGCTGTGATTAGTCACTACGTATCTTAACCGATGAAAATAAATGGTGCTAAAACTTAGATCTGGGAGAGTATAAAATACCCTGTTTGCAGTAAAGAAGCATAGATTATTTTTACAAAACTGGTAGCACAAGAGGGAAACCTAAGGGTTTATACAAACCCTTTCCCCATGAGGATTAATGTAAAGGAATAATGTAATATGACACCCTCAAACAGGGTACATGGAGGAGCAATCAGTGTGGTAAGTAAATCACGGTATCCAAAATATGTCTTTTTCGTTTTTAATTTATCGATTACGATTCTATTCAAAACATGTTCTATGGGTGTTTTTTTGCTGTTGATCCAACATGGAGACTAAATGTTACTCGTGCAGATGTTTAATACAGGTTTTTTCGATAGATTTCTTTAGTATCAAGTTATTGTCAGGGTTTTTAAATATTTTTTCCTCCTGTCCTGTCGAATTGTATCACAACAAGCGGTCGAGGAGTGGCCCAGTTTTAAGAGATGTTTTAGTATGTACCATTCTTATGCGTACTTTTTTTCATACCTTGAGATGTTCTGTTTAATATGTTCTCTAACCTCCACCATATCCGTGAATCTTTATGATGGAATTTACATCTTTTTCTCTTTTTCTTTAGTGGAACTATCTGACTGTCAAATTTAACGAGAAGACAGATGGGGTAACTTCTACTATAGAGTATGTATTGTCACAAGTTTTAAACACTTTGCAAAATATGTATTTATCTATCTACTCTGTATTCTTTTAATAACTAAAGGACTCTGTTTAAACCAATATACTCTTTTTTACCTTACCTCCTTTTACAGATGAGGATTAATTTATTTAATATATTTTTACATTTTGTAGTACCGTGGTCGTCTCTTTTTGTTTTCTTTGTCCTTGCCTTTTAAAGCTACAGTCACCCTATCACTCCAGCTTTCATATTAGTAAAACCACCAGCGATAGCTCTTGAGCTTTAGGACACTAAGGCAGCTAGGATTTCAGGCGACTGTAGCGCCGGTGGGTGAGAGTTGTGGTAGGCGGGTGTAGCACGGTGGCAGGTGAATATGGCGCATGAGCGTGATGGCAGGCGAGTGTAGTGGTGGTGGGTGAGTGTGGCAGTGGGCGAGTGTAGCAGCAGCAGGTGATCGTGGTGGCAGGCGGGTGTAGTGTTGTGCCAGGCGGGTGTAGTGTGGTGGCAGGCGAGAGTACGAGTGGTGGGTGAGCGTGGTGGCGGGTGGGTGTAGCATGGTGGCAGGCGAGTGTAGAGGTGGTGGCTGAGCATGGTGGGTCAAAGGTGAGAGCAAAGACTCTGAGGCTTCCCTCTTTCCCCATTTTTTGTTTCCTTATCCTTATTTTTTCAAGAGCAATTCTTCTTTGCTCTATTTAAGCTGGGGACCATCGCCAATAGAAAACAACAACTATCTATTGTCTCTCGATGAAAGGACAGAGATCATTTTCAACAATTATTCGGGCCATTAGCATTTCAAACACTACGCGCTTTACATACTTTAGTCTCAAAAATCTCATTAAGATGCTCGTCATTAATTTTTAAACATGCGTTTTTTCTTCCCTTCCACTCAATCATTATCCAACAATACGCCGCATTGATTTTCACTACAGTACACCTCACTATCGACGTCTCCATCCTTGCGTCACGCCAGTCACTCAAGTGTCAATCAATCCTTTGTTTAAAACAACCTCCTTGTTCTTAAAACAATCGCTTGCCTCTGATTGGTCGCTCCACTTTTCGGGCCACTTCTGGGGGGTACACTCTCACTTCTCTCCCTACTGTGCGATCTAGGAACACTTGAAGGATTTTAGTGCAAAGAATTAGAGGCCGATTGATTTGTAATATTTTGCAATGACTTAACATTCTGATCATGTTAGAATGCCAATCTTTGTCAAATACAAGGAGTCCTATGTAATATGTTTACATATTTTAAAGTAAGAGTGGATTATTTGGTTTATGTTATGTTATAATTTAGCCCTGTTACATCGGAACGGGATACCACGACGATCTTTATTCTCCTTGATTTCTATAAATTGTTTTTATATTCTTGCTCAATAGCGCTGGAAAGAACTATCAAAGCAAAGTTACATATAAAAAATTGTTAAAACAGAAAACAATGGATCCGTGTTTGACCAAGACGATTCTCACAGTGCTTTTCACCCAACTGGCATCAGTGATTTTCTTTTGTTTCGATGCATATTCATGTACACGTCATGTTTTACATAGTACATGTAGATAGAAAAGAAACACTTTCTGTTAATTTACAACAGTTTCGAGGCCTGATGCTTCATTTTGGCTCTATGCAACCTTTTCTTTTTCTTTTTCCCTTTCGTCCTCACCCCTATACCAGGGGTCACCACTGTGGATGTGATTTACCTCTGTCAAATACGCCCTTCTCCATCACACTTACCTCATTCATGTCTTCCTTCACCACATACATAAATCTTAAGACTGCCTCTCTTACTTTTTTCTGGTATCTTCTCTTTTAACATCAGCAGCTTTATATGGCCATCTTCCCTTCTATTCACGTGACATATCAATTGAGACTCCATTCCTTTGCTCGTTATCAACACCCATTACCTCCCGGAATTTCCATTTTTAACCTTGTCCTTTCTTGTTTTGCCAATTTCAGAATCTCAAGATTTTCATATCTTCCACTTCTTTCTTCTTAACATGGCTCATAGTCAGTGCTACAGTTTCCATTTAGTACAACATAACTGGTTGTACAAACGTTTTGTACGTCTTTCTCTTCACCTTTGCCAACACACTCCTGTCGCAAAATAGTTCTGTTACCTTTTTCTGTCCATTCTATTTTGCTTGTATCCTTTTCTTTACTTATGTCTCACTCCCTTGTTTGCTGTCTGCATTTGACCCTAAGTACTTACATTCATTCATCTCTTTTATTTATATTACTTTCATTGCACTCCAGTTCCTCTCCTGTCATTTGCGAACATCATGGATCCACTTCCAGACCTCTGCTGCTAGCCAGTCCATTAGGGCTCACCCTGCATCTCCCACTACCCATTTCACCATCGTCTCACTTCATTCGTTCATGTCTTGCAATGCTCTCACATATGTCTCTGAAAAGCGCGCCTCTCATGCAAAGTCATTAGGCCTCCCTCGGCATCCTGCTATAAGCCATCTCGAAGTCGATGAACAAAGAGGTTAGCTCTTTCTGGCCTTCTCTACACTTTTCACCAAGTCTAGCCTAAACCTCCATGGGAATGTTGTCCCATTGCCTTTCTTTTTACATTTTCTTTCGTTCCATCACTACTGTGGAAATTGCGCACTTGCGGCAAGGCACGAGGGATTGCAAAATGCAGTTAAGATGCTTATAGACGCGCATGTGCGGTGTAAAATGGGTGGCTTTGCATCCAAGGTATTGCCACACATACCCAAGGAACGTGGGAGTCTCCAAAAAAGGAATGATTTGTAATTATTGATTCACATTCTCTGTAAATATAAGCACATACTTAGAAATTCGTTTATGATTGGTCACTTTATGCCTAAAATGTACCATTTCATTGGTTAATTGTAAAGATAATAGTTAACTGTAGATATAAATATTCTTGATTTATGGGTGGAGATTTAGTAGAAAAAAGACAAGTGGAGAAAGAAGAAGTTGATAGCAAGATTGTTGTCGTTTTTGGAAGTTTCTTCTGCCTCAATAGTCCGTCAAATAGCGCCCGAAAGCTGAAAGTTAAGGAAGTTACAACAACTACTGCATCCTTGGTGATCATAAAAACGGAATACTGCCATTTCTCCACTTTCTTATTTCTCTTTCGTTTTACACATTCATCAACACTTCAAACTAGATCTTTAACCTCCTACTCGCACTTTAACACCCTCCCTTCTTCATCTTCCATCCTCCTTACCTGTTGCACATCATTTAATGCCTTATACAATAGAGCTTAGAGTTTTGCTATACAATAGAGCTTATTTTCACTCTCCTTTGTGTCCCGTCTTGCATAGATATCTGCAAATGTTTCCTCTTTGCTTTTGCCAATGCTATTACTGCCTTCTTTCTTAGTACTTTGATATATGTTCTTGCTCTTATCATCTCTAGTCTTGTAGGGCTCCTTCCACGCCTTCTATATGTCCTCTTCGCCTTCTGCACTTCGTTTCACAACCATGTTTCCTTGTTTTTCTTGTTTCTCTCTGTAGATTTAATGATAAAAATTCACCAAAATTCACATTATTTTAATCAACCGTGTTCAGCAGAGCTGATATTGCCAGCTGTGAGGAACTTATCTGACAATACAACATTCCTTGAATCCAGTGGCGGGTGGTGGCCCTGCAAGTTGGTGGGGCAAAAATTGAAAAACAATTCCAATAAACTTTTTGAGTCTGACTGCATCCTGTGAGCCACTCGTACTTTGTGTACCAGCTTGTCGAAAATTTCCGTGA
>JANTCA010027614.1:0-22218 GCA_024741275.1 Chironex yamaguchii | reverse complement strand
ATTCGAAACGTTAAAAAGTGTTTATTTCTTGTAATTTATATATATTTGATAAACATGGATGATTGAGCTCTTGACATTATATATATATATGTGATACATCAACAGACACAGTGCTTTATATATATTCATCAAGAGTGGGGCATTACCACAATAGCTGCGCTAAGTGGGAGCCGACCGGGCTCGAACTAGTAGCCCTCAGACTCAAAAGCCAATTTCGAATAATTCTTCTTCAGACATCCGTCAAGAGCCCAATCATCCATGTATATATAATAATGTTGAAGGCTTAAGCCAAAACACAGAAAATATTAATCAATTTCCCTTTACCCACTGCTGGTCTCGTCTTGTAATCCCAAGACTTTGAAAATCCTTAACGAAATCTTTTTGCCATGATGGTGCTAAGTTTTTTAAGTTTTGGCTTGTAAAATTATTTTAAACTTGTCAATGTGGTCAATTTTTATGATAAATCAAACAGTGTTAATCTTTAAATCTACTTTGCACAACATCTTTTTAATTCCTTTAGGCAGGGGCTTCAGCAAAAGTACCCAAGGAAACCATTATTGAATACAAAGGAGGAGTAATAACATCAACAGGGTCAAAAGGTGGACTTGTCATGACAAAAGAGAATACAGTAAAACTCTATCAAAGGTTTTTTCAGGTTGGTGACATTTCAGTAGTATTTATTTTTGTATTTTAGTGTTAATTAAAAACTGATTTCATATTGTATCCACTAAGGAAGTTAAAAGTCTAACTGTACCCCAAAATGCTAACTTTCCTCATGTATACTTTTCTTGTCCTTGCCTTTCAGTATGGCTTTCATGCCATGCAAATTCTCCATGATATTACTGTTTAATCTTTGTCCTTTACATTTTTCAAATCTTTGCGTTATTGGTACTGTGCATGTGTTTACCACTTTGTGTAGTTCTTCCCACATTTTCCATTGTTCTGCCTGACATGTCGTGTTGCTTTGCCTGGATAGATTATATTTTACATTTCTTTAGTATATTCTTGAAGCTAAGAAATACCCTTGAATATAAATAATATAAATAATATACAATCAAATCCTTACAAACAGTTTTAAAGAGGATTTATGTCATCAGAATTAAACAATATAATAATGTTAAAATGGCAATCATGTTTGTGTAACAAAGACTAATTTGTTGTATTGAACAGAGTTGACTAAGCTCTTGGAGAATGCTGATATGTATGTATTTACTAGAAATCGTGATACTGTCATCAGAGCTGCCTACTTAGCAGTTACAGGTAAGATGAGCAATCAACAAGCAAGTGTTTTAAGTTACTCTGTGTCAGAGAGATCTTAATTTTGTAGCATGACTGGTGATTCAAAATGGCTAGCTCTAATTGCAAAGCTGTCCAAAAATTGTCATACAAAGGAGGTAGTATGTTTCATCAATTTATTTAATCTCTGATGTAATAGCTGTTAAGCTGACTTGTTTGAAGACCAAATGTTATCCCTTCATATTAGGGTCAACACAGACAGTCAGAGTCAGTTGTTGGGCACTGTTGTTTATAAGAGAGAGTCTATTACGAGTAGGAAAAGGCGACAGATTTGCAGTCATGAGACCTGGGTGTGCCCCCCTGTGGTCACAATCATGCCTTAATTTCTGTTCAGAAATTGTGTGTGTTATAGTAAGTAATTAACTATTGAATATGTTCCATATTTGATAAAAATTTAATGGTGGTTTTTAATCTTCTTTTGCATAATCTTCTTTTTAGAAAGCAAATGCAAATATGCCTGTACACCTAACTGGCAGAAAAGATGAACTTGTTTATAAAGGCTGTATGGTTGCATCCTTGGTTGGTCTTACTTTTGTTGGTTTTGCCATGTACCAACTTGCTTTACCCCCAAAACAGCAGTAATACAAATATGAAAAATTTTGAAAGACTTAAAATATTCCATAGTGTTCTCAGAGATGTTACCCTGTTTTTTGGCTTTGAATGTAAGGCTTTGTCATGACTACTTACAGCAATGATGTTGTTTATCCAAAACTGTAATAAACAGAAGAATTGAGACTAAATGCTAGGTAATACTATTGTTGTATAATATTAAAATACCTTTCTTATTACATGAACCTTGTGTAAAAGCAACTGGATTTCTTTTTATGGCAGATTTTCCTTCTTTGATGTATTTGTTGTATTTGGTATGTTATTTGTTTATATAGTAATCCATGTTTCCTGTATTATGTCCAAATAATGCATTTCAGGTATATTGTGAAAAAACAGACAACAATGATTGCAAAAATGGAGTAAATAGTTCTCATATGTCAAGCCCTTGTTATGAGTCTCTGATCTTTTACAAGCATCCTAAGGTTTCCTTAGTGCATCCTGGACTTTGTATTGGAGCATTGGTTTATGTGTTTGTATAACTCGTATGGTTGTATGACTTAAAAGCTAATTAGACATACCTTTTCTATCCAATGCTTGTTTTGCAGATCTTAGGTATTCTTTGGTCTGCTGTTGTTTCTGAGATAAGTTTTAATCTTTTCAAAGATTGCCTTAAAACACACTTGAATACAAAGTCCATCAAGGAGTGTTTATCCATGCCACAACACATGACTAAGTCAACAGTTAAATTTGTGAAACATATTTTAATATCTAATACTGCAGTCCTGATAACAAACTTCTCTCATGTATACACCTTGCTGCATGCATTGCTGGTTTCCATGCTAGAATACCCCATCAGGCAAAGTTACCTTGAAAGTGCTGCCTGGTATCAATATTAGGTTGCATCATAGGTACAGATAAAGATTTTAGCAATTTAACTACATCTTTAAGAGTTTTTAAGGCTGGAGTCATGATAGGATAATCCATCAAGAAATCTACTCCATTGATGGTTGTAGAAAACATTTGTCTCTGTCAAGGTGTGATGCAGCATAGAGATTGTGACCAATTACATAAGGAAACTATTTATGACAGATTATGTTGAAACCAACTTTCCCAAATACAGTTTCCTAGCAGGCTCTGCAGAGGGACATTATTGAATTCATCATCTATTATGCCTCCATTGACATGGAAATGTCTTGGAATCACTCACATAACTTCAATATCTTTATCTTCTGAGCCTAAGTTCAACAAAGAAATTTTCTTCTACTTTTTTGTTATATGCAAAGAACAATATTTTCTTAATTATGGTTACTATTGATAAGCAAATATGTGTTAATGTTTGAAATGTCATGCAATTGATATACTTTTTAAACTTGCAATGGTCAAAACTTTCTAAACATGTCTGTGTGAATGTTCTTTTATCTTCCCTAGTCAATCCTTATTTATGTGAATGCATAATCATACTAGGGAAATTGGAAGGGTATGTTGAGAGGTTTGAGTATGAGTCAAAGTCAAATCAGTGTTCATTACTGTTCCTTTACAAAATTAACTTACTCGTGTCCTCTCGACATGGTAATCAGAATTTTCTATTGACTTTCAAGAAGTGAGATGTGAGGTGTCTGCTTTCAGTGTTCGCTATCAATATGGCTTAATTGACTTACTTGACTTAAATGATCAGGCCTTTGTTTTGGCCCCTGTGCTTTTCCATTTATGTGTCTTTGCCATCCAGGACAATTTTTGGCATTCCACTCAGCAGTTGCAAGTGGCAGTCCAGTGTCTTGTCTGATCATATCTGTCCATCTTTTTCTTGGTCGCCCTCGTAGACGTCTCTGGTGGAAATCTTTCTTGTATGCTTGGTATACCAGTGATTCAGTAGGTTTGCGACAAACATGTCCAAACCATCTCAACCTTCTTTCACCAATGGTGTCAGTCATAGGTTTCTCTACACCAGTCAATTTCCAGGTAGTAGCATTTTGGATTCTGTCCATCCTCGTCCTGCTGATCAGAGCCCCCAGACATTTCATTTTGAACACAAGCAGTTTTCCGGCATCTTTTTCTGTCAGTGTCCATATTTCACATGCCTAGGTGGTAATAGGTATTACCAGGGCATTGTATAGTTACGTTTTCAGTCTCAAAGATATTCCTGTTGCTCCAAATGTGTATCCAATCTGCCAAACGCCATTGTGGCAAAGCCTATCCTGCCTTCTATATCACTTGCTTCGAATTTTGTCACCATCTATTGTGACTGCACATTTTGTGTTTGCATATAGTTTCTGGACCCCCTTCCCCCTTGATGGAATTCGTCTTAAAATCATTAGCCCCCAACCGTCAAGACATTTAAATTTTTGCATAACCCTCCTCAGAACCACAAACGCAATTACCGATCAAAGTATCTGATTCGAATACAGTTCTTCACTTTCATAACTTATAGTACTTCAAGTTGGTCATGAACTGGTAACATAGTCAATGCCTGTAATGGTGTATAATCTATTGTTATCACCAGTTCACAAGTGGTTGGAAAACGTTTTAGTAACTTACACCTATACGTACTGTCAAAGCATTATCTTTAAAATAAGAGACAAGATTAATGCCAAATGAGTTAGAAGCAGTGTCATAAATGGCAGTGAGACATGTCCCATCAAGGCTGAGGAGAATCAAAGATTAAGAATAGTGAGATGTCGATGATACCCTGAATGTGTCGTGTTTCTTTAAAAGATGAAGATCAAAACAAGATCCACTTAGTTTGACGCTAGATAAAAAGAAAGTTATAAAGAGAAACTTATGTAATTCTCTTGTTGCTTAATTTGACGTCACGGTGAAAGCTACAAAATACATACAAAAGAGCTTAAAAGGACAAAAAAAGCAGAAAAAGTCAAAAGAGGTGTAATTGGAAGTCGCAAAAGTGTAAAGAAGTAAATGTAGTTGATATAATTTGTTGGTCTTGAATAGATCCAGTTTTAGGGTAAAGGTATGGAAACCGGAGGGAGTTTTGTAGGAGTTTCCTCTAGTCTTAGACATCCAAGAGGACAAACTAGTCCTAAATTTGCTGAAAAAAGTGAAACTGAAGAATCAGGTCAGCTTGTGATACACAGAACACGCCAGTATGTCGTTGATCTCTATTCAGAAACATACAAACGAACAAGCTTTCTAGTTGAAGAGTGCGATGTGATTGTCACATTAGACGTTGAAGATAACGATTTTCATGACGTTTTGGACGAAGAATTCCCGATATATAATTTGACGAAAACAACTGAAGAAGTGGAAACAATCGTAATTGCTGATGATGACGAGGGTGATGGCGATAATGATGACAAATGCCTTGTCTGCAGAATGATCACAACCAATACTTGAATATTGTAGAAACCATTAGTATCTGGGACGATGAAGATGATGATCCTGCAGAGGAAAAAATTCCATGCAGGGACGTCATTCTTGAGTCCACACAAGTCGAGACGATGATTGTAATAAATGATGACAACGATGCACAAAGACAACAAAGTGCACCTAACGATCTTCAAATGGGTCTATACTAACGAGTTCAATTTGTTTCCTTGCCGTGGGATATGGATGCCGACGAGATAAACGACTTCGTTACAGAGTATGGAATAAATCCATATGACGAAAAAATTGATACGAAAACCTGGAGATCCCTAAAAACTATATAATTTCCCCGATAAATGACCGTGGCAGCAGAAAACGCAAGAGAAGAGGAGAGGTCGATATGCAGGAACGAGGTGGCAGCATTTTGAAGAGACCACGCCACGAAAAATACGGAATGAGCTTGGCTCGACTCATGCACCACATTTTACCGACCTAATTGGACTTTAGTAAAAGTGAATATACCTTAGATAATGACTGATTTGAATTTGTATAGTTGATTAGGTAGATTAAGTAAAATTATTAAAGTATAAAACTAAATTATATCATTAAAATCAATGAGGCATAGTACATTTTAAATCGCAACTCCTTTGTATTGTTTTGTTGGATCCTTCCGTGCGTTCTAGAAATGGTATGGGTGCCAGTATATACGGTACGTCTTGTCTTGGTGTCTCAATGTTTGCGGATGCATTGGAGATTTTTTGATGTTCTGGTAAGCAGGAGCCGCGCAGAAACAATGACTAAAGTCATGATACGGTTTTGATAGAAGATAAGGTTGTCAGTTGTGTAACGTTACAGCAGAAGTTTCGGAATATTGTGAAGTGATGCCTCATCTTTGAAAGCTTCAAATAAAACCAGGTCTGTTATTGTACCGCGGAAGTGGTTATTTTGGTCGTACTTGCCCACCAAAGGGCTGACTGACACCGAGAGGTGTCTTCTCACAACTTCTTATTCCAGCCATCAGACATCGCGTATACCCATTGGTCTTCTGTCATTTGACTTGGACGTGGCTATTTTCTGATTAGTCAAACTGACCGTTTAATTTTGAATTTTGCACTACGGTAAATTTTGAACAAGTTCTCGACGGATACCTTTCATATGTAAACCACATGCTCCGAGATTTTGTTAGGCCTACAAGGGTCACCATTCCAGCATTATCCAGATAACGTACTTTTGGCAGCCAGCTGTCGACAGCTCTGCTTTTAACGTGGCCAAACCACCCAAGTCGCCTTTTTGCATTTGCTCAAGAACGGGCTGCATTCCTAGGCTGTCCCTGAGTTCATCACAGGATAATCCGTCTTTCAGTAAAACACCACACACAAATTGTTATCGACATAACACTCGGTGTAACCTTTGAGTGTCCTCAACCTTGATAGGACATTTTTCACTGCCATATAGGATAACACAAAGTATTTGTCATCAAACTCCTCTCTCGTTTTTCAGAGATAATGCCTTGACGGTAAGCAGGTAACTATGGAAAGATTTCCTCAAACTTGGTAAAACCCAGAGAAGTAGTGTTTGTAGTACACAGAGATTGATTATCACTGTGGCATAAAACGTCTTGCTCAACTCTGCTCGAAAAACATAACGAAGATCAACAAAGCAAGTATTCTTAATTATCTCAATGCAAGTTTGGAAGACGAAGTCAGTTGTTGTAAGAGTTGAATATCAGATAAGCAGTTGAGATAGCCCTCTTTCAAAGGAAGGAAAAACTCGAGTGACGGAGGTCTTTGGTCTTCTCCACAGTGACATATTTTATCCTGTGGAACATGTGTTACAAAGAGGCAGATAAATTCAATGAGTCATGCGGCAGCAGTTAAACACTTAGCAAAAAACAATTTTCCAGACTAGCTTTGATAAAGAAGACCAATATACAAGCACTAATAAATGCACCATCAATTGCCAACAAGCGACAAACCAAACAAGTTTAAGAACTTTTCAACTTCATCGAGATCCAGCACTGAGGTCTGAATGCAATGGGAGTTGAGAAGGTTTCCTATTGTTTGATAATAGTACCAGCATTGGTAACAATGGTCCTAGAGAGAGTGAAGGTCACAATCTTTTTGAGGGTACGTGAGAATGAGAGGAGTTCTTTGAATCCCTCTGGGCAGAGCTTGAAATTCACAATGAGAGCACCGTATTTTTTCGAAGACTGGAGGAGCTAAGAGTGTAAAGCAAAAGTAACAAGAGATAGCAAAGCTATTTTCAGCAAGTTCACTTTATGTTAGAAAACAATGTTAAAAAGGAATCCGACACTACTTCTGCCACTGGAAATATACGGAAGTCAGGTGCTGCAGTAGATGAAACATGTTTTGTTTAAATTTAGTAGATGTCTTGTATGCTCTTAAAATAGGGCTAATGTACGCTCTTATCTTAAGTTTGCTGAAGCAGTAAGCATCTTGTCTCTCTGCGTGATAATGATTTTGATACTGCATTAACTAATCATGTTAACAGCAGTAACACTGAAGGTATTGAGTTAGCAGAGCCTATTAGTATTTCTTCGATAGCTTTTTTAGGACAGTCCTGCTCTGTCATTTATAGTTGGCAGGAGTACTGTTCACTTTCATGTTGACACTGAGTCAAAAGGATACTTAGCTACACACATGGTAGTCAATAGTCTTGAGCTGACTGCACGTACACACAGGGATGCCGGATACACAATGGGTCACAGGGGGGTCAGACTTTCTATGAAGGACACTTTTTGGGGCGTCATTGAAAAGCAAAACGCTATATATTGTAAACTGTTAATACAAATTGTCAAATAGAACTTCTGTGTTAAGTACATCTGAATGAACATAACAATAGTTTTATAACACAAAGCTTGAACTGAATTAGCCAAATTTGAAGTACAGCTAACAAAAACGGTTCTAATTGTCTGTATCTTCTAATTAATTTCTCATTTGTTCTGTTTTTAAATGAATTCCCTTGCAACCTCTGGCGCATTAATATCGTCCATCAATTTCTATAAACTACTTTATACGGAACCTGCATGAAGTAGGCCAGAAAAATGTAAATAGCGTATACTACTAAAGATAAGCAACATTTCCATTTTAAATATTTCTATAACTGCAAACAATCAAGAATTAACAAGCCGGTTCTATTCATTTACGGTCAAAACTCACATATATTGTCTGCGATGCATGTATCAATTGTTTCACCTTAAGTTGTCAGATGTTTGCTTTACATAGGAATCGCACATAGTAGACGTGCTGGTGAGTTGATTACTTTTAGTTGCTAATGAGAACTGATGTAAGATAACCAGAGCCTAAAAGCATCTTGCCACTAAAAAAATTTAACTTGAATTTTTAAAAGTAGTCTAGTTGATTTTGTTGTTTGCTGTTGTCTGGATACAGCTTTGTCTCTGTTATGTTATAGATGCATTTACAAATAACAAAGCTCAAAAACAGCTTTTGTGTGAGCATTATTTAAGCACCAAGAAGTAACTGGAAGCAAGCATAATGAGTTTGTACGTGATCCTGGCGCAGTAGCTGCAAAACGCGCGTGTACTGCATCTCCCCTCAGGCTATCGTGGGAACGAAAGGCAGAAACAACATATTGCGTATTGTGTATAGTGTCTCTTTACGGGGCATCCTTGAAAGACTGTATGAACTTTCGGCCACCTCTTAATCTAATATTTTTTGACATTTTGGTTCACTTTAGAGAAGAAACATTAGCCAAAATAGCTGTTATTGAAATACCCCTTTCTCAATTTCGAAGTATCTGAAGTAGAAGGGTTCTACTGAAATCTTGCCGCTCAATTAAGTTGCATTTGGACCTTCAACTTTGCCCTCCAGTACTTAACGCTCTACTCCAGGTCTACTTCAGGAAATACCAAGATCTGGCTTGGCACATTGTAAGTTAGCACGGATATTTAGGTTGATGATATTACTGATATACAAACTGGGGCACCGAACGTTGTGCAGCCAAACGCAAAAAACAGCATAGGGTCAAGAATGACTTGTGCAATTTTAAGGAAATTTTTATCTCTCACTGCATGGTTAACAGATGATGTTTACATGTGTTAACTGCAAAGGTTTGCTCATGCCAGTTCTAAGGCTTACCATGCCTCCATTTATTATGTTTATGACACTTCGGAGTAACTTTCCACGCTTGAAAACCAGGGCAGCACCGTTAACAAGCTCATAACACCTAAACTTCAGCTACTTTAGACAACGTTAATTTACATTGTTCTAAGAGCTCTTACACTTTAAGTCACTATTAAACTAGCTTGGTACTAGCTCCATAGCAAGACTCCATTACTTGATCAACAGTGAGTACACTTGAAGAAATTTGTTTAATACAAAATAAACGAAATGATACTGCTAACAACAAAAGGAAACTGGGGTCACTATGTCAGCATCAGTAATCATGCAGAAATTATGGCCCAGGGTGTTCTTGCAAAGCGATCCTGTTGGAAGGAGACTGTGGTGGGAGGGAGTGCACGTGCTTAATAAGGAATCGAAACACTAAGCAAAAGAACTTTTTCTTGAAAATTTTTCTGACGTATAAAAAGGAAAATGCAGAATATGGCCAGTTATGACCACACCAAAGCAGCAAAGAGTAGTAATTTCAGAAAAATTAATTAACGTTCCTCTCAACAAATTTCATTATCATAGAATTAGACAATTTTTCACTAATGTTCGGCAAATTTCTTTCAAATAAATTAAGGACATCTTTAAGTCAGAAAGTGATTATGGTCCAGATACTTTTGATTCGAGAGAACTAAAGGACATTAAAAGATACAGTAGGGTACACCCGTCCATGCAAAGAACTTCGTATCCTGAAAAATAAGTGATTGTTAAGACGTGCAGGGAAATTTGGAGGGTCAAAATTAACTTATGACGCTAAGTGCACAATGTTGTTGCATAGATATACTGTTATACTGAATTAATTGTGTTTTATTGCTATTGGAAAGTCTTCTTTTCAGGCCTGAATTCGGAATTTACTGAATTAACGCCAACGTTTTGAGTGCCTAGGGGACGCCGTCATAAAATAAACTATGTCAGATGAGATTTTGTGAGAGGATACCTTTCCCTTTATCACCTACAGCAAATTTACCGGACTTTAGATTGATAGATGTCCCTTCGTTAATTAACACGAACTTTACATACAATAAGAAGGTATGTCTCCGTCATTGATCTTGTCTGATAATGTTCAACTAAATATTTTTATGAATTTAGCCATTTGCTGTTGACTTCTTGCAAAGTACCATTTCCTAAAACGTTGCAAAAGGTGTATTGCTGTAACTGTATTGGAAAAGGGCTTCATTGTATTGTCCCTGTATGTCAACGTCTAGTCGTTAACTGCTAACATCCAAAATGTCAAGGTAATAAAGAGAAGATGCCATTGGATACACACTGTATAAAATATTTGAAAAAAGACCCCAAAATTAACGTGGTCATGTTAAAATCACGCTTGGTAGAAGAAAATAGAGAATGTATCTTTCTCATCGTGTTTAGTTGCCATATACCTACACTTTCCTCTCTGACGATTCACACTCTGAAGAGTGTCAGACAAAAAAAGCTTTTAAGTATGTTTTTAGTGCAATGTCGCTAATTTTCAATTTTCAAAACCTTGTTACCTATGTCTCCTAGTGAACACGTTGTGGTTTTAAGCTAAAATTTATATCCTTCCAATTTTGCCAAGTTTTGACCAAGAAGCCCTTCTTTGGACTTACCTTCTTGCTCGTTTTCGGTTCTTGTACTGATATCTGTTTCTTAGTATTTTCAAAATCCAAACCAACTTTTCGTCTAGCAAAACCTCGTTACATATTTCTCCTAGTCAATATGTTTGGATTTTAAGCCAAAATTTATATCCTTCGAATTTGCCACATCTTGCTTAAGCGTAACTTTAGGTTCGCCTTTTTGAATTTATTTTCGGCATTTCACTGATACCTATTTTCCTGTATAGCTTACGTTTAAAGTACGCCACAAGAGCAAGGGATGAAGTTGTTTAACAATGAAACTGATGCTAGCGGCGTCAGGGTAACGAGCAGCAGTAGGTTAAATAACATCTGTGGTATGCACAACAGGATCTATCTGGGGGATTGACTACTGTTTCTCCGTATAAATCCTGGCAATCTGCCTATCATAGTTAAATGTTTATAAAAATTGGCAATAATGAAAACACGGTATAAAAGGATGTGTCACTCTTCACTGGGGAGCTAAATCAAAGGGGGTCCCAGTCTGGCTATGGTTTAATGCTTGGACCCTGGGGTAAAGAAGAAATGTAGTCCTACAATAGTTTCAAATACAGAGATGAGTATGTACTTGTGAGTGCTGCTGCACAGGAGGCCATTTGGCTTAAAGTTTATTGGCAAGTGTACGTTTTGAATATCTATTTGATTTATTGCATAACTCTATAGTTTTAAACGCGATGCTGACAGGATAGTGAAATTGTACGACCCTATGTAGTCAACGTGCTCGTCTCATTTACGTAATTGTGTGGTACATTTCCGTTAAAGTTTAGAGTTAGGTAGAGCACATGTTCACAAAAGTTCAATTGCATGTATTTTAGGAAGCTGCAGACCTTTCTTGGAGTATAGTAGTGAGTGACAAACTATTCGATCGACCTATTTCATTAAACAAAAAATGCACCAGTTCTTTTCAGAAGCTTCCTCTGAAATGGACACTTGACCTCTTAAGTTGGTCTGAACGTGTCCAATTAAGTTACAACCTCAAACCCAAACGACTACATGTTTCTCCACCCGTCAAATGCACCTGAAGTTTCACACTGTTACTAGCGATCTCTGATGCTGCTTTATGCATACCATTTAGCTCGAAAAAAGTCATTTCCTTATTTACTTTCTTTCTGAGGAAAATCCCTCAAATTTTGCCGGCTCAGTCGTAGGTTTCTGGCTATAATTTACTGCAAGGACGCCGCTTGCGGCTAGCGTGTATACTTTGATATGCCACAGTGATAGCAAGTTATCGCAATTCAAGGTTTAAATCCCTGTTGTCATCAATGAACGGCGTAACAGAACTAATTTTTGGCTGTCTAAGAGGCCCGCTGTGGGTGATTGTTCCCTAAGCATCTTTTAGAACCTTTACTGAAAGCCGTTGCATCTATATTGATGATGATGAAAAGAAAAGTGTTCTGACGTCAGATTGATGATGACAGCCATCACTTGCTGTTCACTTCCCGCATTGGATTACAGTAAGGTTCTACAATTGTTTGCGAAGTTATTACTTGCTATTATCGTTTGTGCTTCTCGTCGAATGAGTTTCATTTACAGCGCTTTAATTGATTGCTCTGAATTCTAAAGTTTTGAATTGTAAAGTTCACGAGGAAGAAAAGATTACCTGCAGCCTGTTGCAATTTGGAAAAACATAAGGGTTTAGCAGTGCTGCAAACTTTTGCTGAAAATGTATTTGCATGTGCACGCACACAAAGCACTTTAAGGCAAACTCTTAGCTCTGTTTAGCTCTAGCCAAGATGTAGAGATACCTATTAATTAACAGCACCATAGTATAGCTTTACCGTAAAACGTTTGCGACAGTTAAATTCCAACAATTTAATGAAACGTTGCTCCAAATGTTTGGACATTCCCATATTTTTGGCTTGGTGGCCTCCATATTTGTCAGTGAAAACGAGGCCATAGTCGTGCATAGTCTTGTCTTTAAATGACATGATAAGGTGTAAAGGTATTCAGTTGTCTGACATGGAGAAAGATAAATTTATAGTTTTGTTGTTTAATGTGCGATTAAAACTGATTAAGCAAAATGCGAATAATTTTTCCCAAAGAATACAAAGACAACCGACATAAAACTATATGATGCAATGTGAAACTTTAAATCATTTTTTGACATCTCGGCGATAATTAATAAGCTGAATATTCACTTAATATCCCGGGGTGAGAGACATTGATCACCTTGTCCACAATAACACCGATGTCTTGATTTATAGGAAGGTGACACATGTTACCATATAAGAGAGCCGCTATACGGTTCTTCACGCCTATGCGGAAGAATAATCTAAAGACTATATAAAACATGGCTAGACTTCATTCGCGTATGTGCAACCTAGAATTCTTTGAAAAGTGAATGTGTGTGGCATGTCTCAGAGCCTTTTTTTTAATCCTTGTCTCCTGAGGAAGGATCTAGCTTTTGGTGAGCTGTCGAACTTGCTGAAGGCGAGAAAGTCCAATATTTCATATTTTGAGTTTTTATCACAAACTATGAGAGTACTTAATACGAGACGTTTGCTGTTTTAAAAACAATTTAGGTAAGCCATATTAAAACTTGTAGGCTCTTGACTAATGGGACCATAACAACGCTGGCTGGGGTTGCTACAAATATGCTTGTTTACGCTTCTTACATTTCAAAAGTACACGAACCATGACTTCTGAGTTTGAACATCATGTTTTTTCAACCATACTACTCGATGCCCAAGTCTGTTTTTTACAGTGGCGGCGTGTTCAATGGGGCAGGTGGGGCAGTGCCCCAGAGAGAATTTATGTAATCCAAGCTCAAGTTTTTCTCTAGTTAATCTATAAATCACTTCTATTTTAGCAGATAATTTGAAGGAAATCATAAAATCCGACGAACATTTGTCATGGTGTCTGTTGAATTGATCAACAGCAAATTGAGGAATTGGGAGGGTTCAAAATTTAATTTCGTGGGAGGGCATGCCCCAAATAAGAGACGTTGTAGCCAATCATTTTATCCATTTGAATTGTGCAATCAATCTGGTGCTACTTACTGATTGGCTTACAGCAACTAATTGCATTATCATGTGGGGCACTTGCCGATGTCCAAGGGAGCTTGATGACTTATTACTATGGCCATTGTATAGTGAAACAATTTCATTGGTTTAAACTCCTTTGTCATGAGAAATGTGGGGCAAGCTTGAAAATGCCCCACCGGGAAACAAATATCATGAAAAAGAGACTGGATGGAACATTCATTTTAGAACAATAGACTACCCATTGTCCGTAGAATTTTAGGTTCATTTCCGGTTTATGTTTACAGAAAGTCACAATTTGACCATTCATACTTCCAACTATATAACAATGACGGCTCGTTGCATCGGGCACTTTGGGAAATTCCCCCACCCCTGGCCATAGAAGCTAAATTACGGAACATTTTGCTTAACAAACACGGAAATCCGTCCACTATTTACAATTTCTAGCAGCATATCAATAAAGTAATTGTACCTTTTTCTTAGTAAGTCTTTCCAGACATCACGATTTGATTAGCTGATGATTTTTCAGTGAAATAACTCACTTCACACAATTTGTTAACTACCAACATGGCATTGCTTGGAAATCGTTTCGTCCTGTTGGATCCTGTTGTAGTGATGTTGAAAAAGAAGGGAGTTTTGAAATATTGTCATTGATCAATATATTCTGCTCTTTTGGTAAAACTTGGACTACACTTCAGTTTGTTTAGTACGCCTTAACCAAAAGTCCGACTAAAAAGCGATATCAGTACCTGGAGAACTGCGTGATATTTGAAACCAGCGTTAAAAGATTTCATAATCATATGTTTTAAAGCAGAACAGGATTTGTTCTCAGAGGATAGTTGTTACGGGGCATTATAGCTGTTCAAAATAATGAGACGAGCTCAATACCCTGAGTTCAATTCCTGGCTAAGAAAGACAGCTATATTGTATCGTTTTTAATGGACATTCCTATGTAATTTGGGAAGAGGTTCAGAAACTACGAAAATTCCTTGATCAACTTATCGCAATTTACAATCTCAAAACTCACTTACTGAAGACATCTCTTGAAAAATGAATGGCCAATACTTAACAATAACAATAACTACAGAAGCAATTCCAGTCGTCGTATATGTCTGCCTAGTATAAAACTTGATATCATTATCTCAATTTGATTTTAGTTAACAGTTAACTATCAAAAGTGTATAGCGACAGCCCATGGTTATGAGTTTAGCATAACAGAACGACTTCTCGTCGGCTCTGCTGTCGAGGCAACAGTAGTTTTTATCAACATTTGCCGTAACCTTGCTTTTGTAACTTCTGTTTATATAAAGTAAACATTTTTGATGAAAATTTACTAAATGCCTAGGTGCACAGACCTGTGAACATTAATCGGTCAGAGACCTTTGACGGGAGAAAACAATGATTGACTAGGACGTTCACCCCAGACTATTAAGACCTTGGCTTACAGTTCAGACGTTTATATAACATATCAAAAGACACGGTTGAGAATGGGCATTCATTCTCCGCTTCTCTAGATTGAAGTTGATCAAGCGAATAATTACACTTAATAAAGGTAAGTATAAATTTGGATACAAGAATAATACACACTCTTCCATCAGAATCTCTTCATAAACGAAACTATATGAAGGATACGGTAATACAGCAGACCCGTTTAGAGTTCGGATTAAAAAGGTTGCCATGGAAAAACTTTCACATATCAAATGGTGCAGATAAAAAATTAAAAGTGCAAACACGGTTTTAAAATTCTGTTTACTTATTTACTTATCAACATTTACAATAATTAAATTCAGTCTTTTTGTTCAATACTTTTAATTTGCTTTCTTACTAGTTGTAAAGATTAATGTGAGGGTTCTTACAAAACTTTTGGTGCCTTCATATGTCACAGCTAAAGAGTAATGCTCAAGTCTCTGTGGGTCTGACTTGTTAAAATCAGCGGAAAATTGAAGACCTTTTCTATAACCGACATCTCTGTATAGTGGATACTTTCTGTCATTGCTGATGTTCATAAGTCATGGGATTTCAGCGTGATCACTCAATCCAAGCGAGTTAGGTAAGTAAGAGTTGGACACAATGTCAATTCTTTGTTCAAATATATCTTGTGATTTCATTTTTACTTTTTAAGAACTTAAATCGGAAAATGTATGTCATATAAAATATGACATTTTATTCCTTAGTCTCAAAGGGCATTTTAAAAGTCAAAGAACAAGTTTCCAGCTATACGATTTGGGACATCAAAAGAGTTAGCTGCCAACTTTACAATACCTCACATATGTCTGTAAATTTTCCTTGTTCTAGCAGGTTAAATTGAGGGAAATGAATAAAAATGTATATCGTATTGCTTTGAGCAGACGTCCGAGGTATTTATCTATTTTGGTGGTTAAGAGAAACGACTACTCGAATGGTATGTTTATTGAAAAAGTTAATTGTGAAAATTAATGACCTAAACGTTTTGGTGCAATAGACAGCAGTGGAGTAGATATTAACTGTAGAAACAAAATCAAATAGGTGTAATGAAACTACAAAAGCGTAAATAAGGCACTTCATGAAAAATGGACATCGTTAATGGAGTTACAAAGCAGTAAGGGCAGCTAATCAATGCTTTTGTCATTACATGAATCGTTTTTGTAATTGTTTGAACGGGAGAGTATTAATGATGTATCGCACAGCATTTGATGGAGACCATCAAGAGGTGTTTATTCGAAAGGGCCGTCTATTAGAAAGGCAGTCTATTTGAGAGCACGTTTAAATTTTCTAATCTTTTGGGGGCATCTATTCCAGGGGGCAACTAATCAAAGGGCATCTTTTCCAGGGGGAGGCGTCTTAAAGAAGGGAGACGTATTCTAAATACCAAACAAACCCAAACTTGTCGCTAGACTTTAAAGGGCAAATGTTAAATACAGCATCATCTGTTAAGGAATTTTAACTTTCAATAAAACATTCTTTGTATTTGTTACATTTGTAATGAGTTGATGGTGACCTGTGTAGTTTTTGAAGCTATCCCTTACTTTCACTATCAATGTCGTCAATCTTCTGTTATGCGGTGTTTTCTCGTGATGCATCATTTTATGACCCATGATTTTAATTGAAAATATGGGATATTTTAAGACGAATGCAACAGTTGTCAATCTTACTTTACTTAGCCTCAGGTGATCATAATAAGGCGTTAACTCTAAATTGATCTTACTTTTCTTGTACACACATTGATCCTTTAAATGGGTGGAGACATCTTACTTTCATTCTTAGCCTATGATTTTATAGACCAGTTTATCTATAGGCTGAAGTTTACTTAGCATTACAGATTAGCTGAGTCATCTCGGTCTAGTTTGGATAACATCATTTGGACACTTCTAATCACTTATGATCTTTCCATCTTAGTCTCAATCATCAGCTCTGCAAGAGATGACAAAAATATTTACCAGACGTTAAAGCCAATTTTGCATCATTGGCAGGCATTTTCGTAGCATGTTCATATGAACCACATGCACATATGACAATCAAACTTTTGTTTGCTTACTTATAGCAAGTAAATGTAAAAGATATTTTAGGAAGATTGTCTGTGGGCATCAAATCTTTTGGTGAAACTTCGATTTGTCGTTATAGGAGTAGAATAAGTGACATGATAGATAATCCTAGTTGGGTGATGTGTTTGTTTGCTAGCGAACTAGACTTAACGGAGATGATTGACGAATTGGCATGTTTAACCTGTTACAATTTCCTATCAAGTCAAAAACTAACGAACCCGACTTCCTCAAAGGTACACCAAAGATCATGTCAAGAAGCGGACTAAAATCCAGAACGAATTACGGTACAGTAAAGTACATGTTAAGGGGATTTCATCCAAATTGGAGAGGTTGCTCGCAGAAGGAAATTTTTCGAACATGTGAGCGAAATAATCTTGATGTCAACTGGACGCAGTAAACTAATTGTCTCTGTCACTTAGCATAAAAGTAAGATATCGGCACTAAGACAATTTCAGAAGCTAACTAGGGATACAATATAATTTACTTTATAAAACACCAACTACTGCATAAAACGAGTTTTTCTGCTGACACATTTAGAACAAGAAACAGTCTAACAAAGAATGGTCGTTTTATTAGCATATTTTAGATGCAATGAAAGAAATAAAAAATAATTAGATTACTTTATAGTTAGCTGTATGGTACGAAAGCGAAATAACAGCAAATGGTGATTAGCGGTTTATTGCACGTTTAATCTGTAGCATAAACTATTTAAAGTAAGTATATGCGTTCGATGATCGAGAAAAAAAAATCAGATACGAATCTAAGACAAATAGACAAATACTTTCATCTTAGATAAACCTTCGAAGGTATGCATTTTGGCTCGAATAAAAAAACTTTTATTCTAGCAGTTACTTAAAAACTGTTAAGTTTTTGGTATGGATATTTCTTAATTGTCATTTCTTTTCATGCGTTATGTTAGAATTTCTTAAGGCCTTATCATATGCCGCCCGGTAACGCGGGCTGAAATTTCTCATGTGGACCCTTCAATAGAAAATACAGGGCATGTTTCTACTTTCTTTTCATAGATTTTGTTTCTTTCCACCTTTGGACCATAATCTGTCAAGATTTTTAATCGTTGAAAGAAGAATGAGATTATTATTGTCTCTAGTCCCTGACAAATTAATTGAAGTGTGTAAGACTATCACTAGCACTGGTTTCATTTTTTAATGAGTTCGGAATCATCTAAAAGTGTTCTCCCCAATCTTGACATCCGAAATCATGTGAAATTTTAGTTAAGGCTAAGGTCTAGTAATCTTTAGCTTGTCTTGTTCCTCTGAAAAATCGCTTATTCTTTCCTATACCTCTATTTCATAGACCTAGTCTGCTTTCATCCAGCATCCAATTTTTTGTATTCTTAACACCGGAGGACGGAACAAGTTGCTTTTGAAATATTCATGACTAAATTTAAGCAGATAGCCAACAAGTTGTATTTACTTGTTTTAAATAGACGCAAATAGTAGTGCTTCAAGTTGTCAAAATAGCAAAATATCAGTTACAGAGGGTTACAATACAGTCGCAAGGATAAGTAGCCATTCAGATGTCATAGGCGGATAATTGACACCAAAAGACAGTTATGTGCCAAAACTTTGATGACATATTGCTAATTTGGCTTGAAATGAAATAAAAGGGGGCGAATAACGTATTCATAACCTGGATAAGAAAGTGAGGAGGTGCTGGTAATAGAAGACATAAGGTCAAGAAAACCTGATTTATCGATGCGCCTCTAACTAATTGCCAAATGACATCAGACTTTATTGTACTTTGTGCTCAAAATACGATACAGTCTTAGAAAAACCTCTTGTTTGTTCCTCGACACATTTTATTCGAGAATCTCATGGGAGGATTATATTCTTTGGGATACTCAGAAAACTATGACATAACGTAGAAATTTTACGACAACATTTTCAAAATGTCTGCCTAAGCTTAGAGTACAACGTTTGTTATGGTATCGTTCTGTATCTTGCAAAAAATGGCACGTTTATGCTCAGAAAACTATTGAAAGCTTTCATGTAACTTATTTATATAAAAATACCTTTCTGTCTTATTCTGAATAATAATTTTGTTAATAACTATTTAGATAAATAAATTTGCTGAAGTACATGAAGGAACTACAACTAGGTAAAACTTACTTTGTTACCCTTGCCATGAGATGAACACTTTGATGTCGGATTTAGAAGAAGATTGCATCCTTTTTTCTGCCTCAAAATTTGCCTTGTTATTTGATTATGAAGTATATTCAGGTAATCCAATAATATCTTATAGGCCATATCTTAGTTTATAATAAAGTTATTATTTGCAACCAATAAAAGTGTGCAGAGGAGCAAAAGACGTGGAAAATTTCCTCAAGGTATATCTTCTCTCTAACATGTTAAAGTGACTTGTTGTAAACGCAAACATTTCAATTATCGAAGAATGAAGGAATTTGGGTCAAAAAGTTTTGTTAGAAGCTTTAAAGCAATGTTTTTGGCAAAACATCTTCCTTCCTTCCTTCCTTCGAGTTTAGGTATATTCGTGCTTTTATTTTATCTTTAACAGCAGCTATTTGTCCAGCAACTTTCAAATCACCAAATTACATTGGAAAGCTGGGGCAAGATTCCAAAGATAGCTGGATTTAGATTCAAGGTAAAAAAATTAATTTGTTGTAATAAAGTTTCGTTGTTAAAGTGAATTCAACCTTGTTCAAACACTCTTTAATACAGCAGTTTCTTCAATGCTGTTATCTATGGCATTAATGCTAAGTGTACCAATGAGCCTGATGTGATCGTATGAATGGCCAATATTGACGAAAAATTCATGCTTAAAAATGAAGTTAATCCCAAGTTCCTTGGGTTTGATATAAAGGACTTCAACTGCCCATGAAGTCTAAACACTTTATTGGAAACTCAAAGAAAGATCTCTCCTATTGTTTAGTAATTTTATGAATTTTGTCAATCAAATTAATCTGTTTAACAAACGTTCTGAGGCGTGCTAAGGCTAACCTCAAAAAGCTATTGAAGACAGATTCATAATGGCGATGAAATGTCAATGTATAAACTTATGGAACCTGTGCTATGGATTTTGAAACCAAATACGGTGAATATAATCTCTGTTGTTGAAGCATCTCGACGCTTCGTCATCAAACGAGGATGAGCCTTTTATAAATTATCAAATCATAATGATTTTTTATTGGCAAAGTATAGGTGCAGTGATCATTGGCCAGAAATCAACAAAGTATGCTAGTGTTAACTTTCCAATCATGCAGATGGTGAATACTACGTGTTTAATTTAGAAAATGACAACAAGCAGGCGGTTTGTCACACTTAATACTCCACTCTTGGTGCTTTATTCATAAATGAGTTTTTAGTTTTATCCAAAATTGACTTTCTTACGATTGTAGCTGAGAGCAGAGAAAAATGTATTGCTTGCTGATCACGTATAAAAGACCACATTAAGGACGCAAATCTACTTAACTGTTACATAAATGCGGAAAATTAGATAAATTTGAATTTCTGCTCAATGCTAAGTTAAACTCTAGATCGCGAAAAGTAAACTTATTAGCACAAAATGAAACCAAGTTCCAATAAACGATACAAAATTGTTTGGAGGGATACTCGGCAACGAAGGCGAATTTGAGTTGAAATTTTGCATAACAACAGGCAAGATTTAAAGCAGTTAGAAGAATGCCAAATACCTCGATAATTCGCAGATATGCAATCCTATGTTAAAAGAAGTACTGTATCAAGTATTCGCTAAGACACAACGCAAACAGCAACAATGTTTAGATAATCTACGCATACAAGAAACTTTATTCAAAATTAACTTGGTAATTTCTTTAGATCTACAACAATGTTTACCTGTAAGACGTTGCTTTGCTTGATAAAAAGGCTAAATCAATGCTTCTGTATTACTGTTTACTAAATTCTTTTGCCACGGTGGTAAACATCACATCGTTTAATATGGTTGCAGGGTGGTATTACCATATACAGAAACAAATTTCAAAGCAGCAATCTTTAGTATATAGTCAGATATAGTACATTTCTTTCGCTAAACTGTGCTCTTATCTAGTGCTTACTTCTTGAGCGAAAATATGGCTAATTCCTATTATGACACAAAATGGGATAACATAAAAATATTTAACAGTACGAAAGGTAAAAGTCAAAGCACAGATTAAATTTAATTAATCAATTGTTTACTTTTCAGCCGCCGGAGTTTTGCGATGATGCATTTATACAGTTAGAATCAGAAATATAGCAGAGCAGGAACAAGTGTTACGTATCCTCAACATCATTACACCATAATTGATTGGCATAAACATAATCTCACCATAATTAACTGGCATAAACATAATCTCACCATAATTAACTGGCATAAACATAGTCTCACCATAACTAACTGGCATAAACATAATCACACCATAACTAATTCGCATAAAATTAATCACACCGTAATTAATTGGCCAGTTTTTTCCTTTTTTTTAACTAAGTGACGAAGAATATACTCTTGCCTTTATAATTTTAAGATTCATGCTTGACGAGCAAAGGGAAGCAATAACACTTTGTTTTACGGACTAGAAAGTTATTACAAAGCATTACCCAATTCTGCTCTCTTTCTAGATTATTATGATGTGCTGCAGGGACGCCGTCCCCAGGCTTGGGCTCAATATCATTATGAAATAATTAGTGATGCTCCCCTT
Source organism: Chironex yamaguchii (assembly GCA_024741275.1). Classification (NCBI taxonomy): domain Eukaryota; kingdom Metazoa; phylum Cnidaria; class Cubozoa; order Chirodropida; family Chirodropidae; genus Chironex; species Chironex yamaguchii. Next base: position 123 of record JANTCA010027614.1, on the reverse strand, counting down.
AACTTTTGCCTTTCTCCACATTCAGTATATTAACTGGAGAGGCTTTTCCATTAGCGGATGTGAAAAACTTGCACAAAAAGAATACAAAAGACGGCATGATAATATAGCAAAGAGAGTCCATTG
>JANTCA010027603.1:0-13050 GCA_024741275.1 Chironex yamaguchii | reverse complement strand
AAGATATTTACCAAATGATCTGTTACAGTGTTGTCCTTAGCTGCTTGAAATTGTCTTGTGACAGAATCAACTTTTGCTAATTGTTGGGGATTTTCAGGCTTTGGATCTAAAATGCAACATCAATTTTTATCACTAGACAAAGCATTCACAAAATTTCTTTTGTTCCATAATATGATTTATTACATATTGCTATTAAGCAAGAAACAAGAGTACCTGACACCTATCAATTAGGAAGAGCTGGCAGATGCAAAGCAGGAAGTGAAGAAATTTACATTACTGCAGCAGTACCATTTCCTTTAAAAATAAACTATTTATTACTTATAAACCCAGATGGTCACTGCATTGTACTTGAAACTGTAGTGACATTTAGTGACATCCAATAGTGACTCAAATAGTCCCTACTAGCCATTTGAAAAAATGAACAAAAGCTATACTGAACGTGTCGACCAGCAGCTAACCACTACCACTAAGTCAGCGGACTGCATAATGGCACCTCAACAACACACCAGGGAACACCAAGAAAGCTATGAAGAATTAGCTATGTAAACATTTATGTAAACGGGACCTCATGAAAGTCATCTGCATTATCAACCTGAACTAGTCCCAATCACACAGCTTCATAGAATTCATTCTTATTATATCTATTTTGACAGAATCTATGGGGACAGCAAACAGTAGATTCAAGTTAGTTGAAGCAATACTTCTAACAAAGCAATCAGTCTGTAAGGAGACTTCAGTAATATGTTTTTTCCTCCAAATGGCATTAGTTTGGTCTCATTACTTACACTAACTGGCTTAACTAGAAGATTATTTCATTATCACAAAATACATGTTCTAACATGTTAATCATCCACTATAGAATACATTTTGTCTTGTGGATATACCTGAGTCTTCACAATTCAGGCTCATAGAATTATCTTTAACCAGCAGAGTAATGTAATCAAATGTTTTATGGTCTTGTTTATTAACACCTTTATTCACAAAAGCATCAAAACAAACTAAATTACAAACTATACCAACAAACCTGAAAATCTTGTTCCAGGATGCTTGTATACACATTTAACATCCATGCAATTTTTCTTTAACCACTTAAAACAAACTTTGTTTGTCTTAGCTGCATTTTTTGAGTGTCTGTAAGGGCAATTCTGCATTCAAGAAGAAAAGTTTGAACAAACAATGAAGCCACTATATACAAACTGTTATAAATCTACAAATTTATTAGTTTAAAAATTTACAAATTTGTTTTCATGACTTGTGTTTTTACCCTTTTGTTTCAAAAGGTACAGGCAAGGTTAGTACAGTTATGTTGACTGAACTTCTGGATTGCTGGGCCTAAATCTCTTACTACAACCTCATGAATAAATTGAAATATACTTGAGTCCTAAAGCGTTTAAATGTATTACCTGATGGGCATGCTGAGTTCAAAATATCCAACAATGCATAATCCATCAGTCCAGGTGGTAGCACATTACTTAATGAAAACAACTCCTCTTCAAGAAGACTTGTTTTCGTGGTTAAACATGGATGACTTTTTTATTTTCAGTATTAACCAGCACGGATTTATAACAGCAATAATTGTAATGTATTCCATAAAATCGAATATATGAAATAATCACAAAACCAAATCAATAACATTTTCCCTCTTGCATTACCATAGTTATTCAGTTGGTGGTCATGATGTAGAATCACCTGACTACGCTTAACACTCAGCGACCATAATCTAGGGTTGTTCTTCCAATTTAGACAGATTTAGGGCTCTGTAAATGAGATTTAAAATATGGTAATCTCATTCAAAATATACCTGTTCATATGGCAAGCAGACCAGCCTACCTTGCCAGGATCTCACTTGGTTTTGTCAAGATCTTGCGTAGGTGATGAGATTTTTGCATACAACTTTCCATCCAGGTCACGCAGGATGAGGGTCTTTCTACAATACCATTATACATGTAAAATCCCCTATGCTAAATTACATCAGGTAGCAATCAATTCAGTCATATGAACATAGGACAAAAACCATCTTGGCTACACAACTGAGCTCAGTCAACCAGGCAAACTTGCCTCGTATAAAGAGTCCATATATTTGCATTCTTCTGATAACGGTGGCAAGCAATGATTATCTTAACCCCAACTCTGCCCCTATCTAATACTGTTTTAAGCTTGGAAGCTAATATAACAAAAATTTTAAAACTCTTTATTGTAGTTTGAAAGTAGCAAGGTTGATATCTAAAAATGTGAAAATTGTGATAAGAGCATGGTGAAAATACACAATTTAATACAGTAAAAAGGATGGGATATAGACACCCCCCTTTAAGCAAGTATCTTGTCCTTTTTCTTGACTACGGCAATCATATCTAGTCTTCAAAAGACAATTTATTGGCAACTTCCTTACAGTTACCTACACAACTTTGAAACTTGGTGCAAGTACACAACCTCATATGTTCAAAAAGATGGGATATAGACCCCTTCTGAAAAATATGACTGATTACTACTTTTTGCCAACTAGCAATCATGTGAAGTCCTTCAAAATACATTACATGGAGTACTTCCTTGCAGTGTTAACCATCAAACCATGAGCACAGCCACCAACTTTAATTGTCCCAGGGGGGAGCTTGATTATGAAACTAAAATCAAGACTTTTAATGTCAGTTCATATTGCGTTGAGGAGATTTTAGTTGGATGCAAACATAAAAACAGCTCTTCAACACTGAAATCTTCATTTACAATTTAGCAACAAAAACCATCTGTCCTTTGTCATATACATCTTTCTTCATCACCCCTTACAGTACAGCTTTGCTGTTGCCTTATAGAATTTCAATGGATTTATCATGGGACAGCAGTTTACCCTTTTTGTCTCATTTTAATAATGTAGCTAGTTCAGGAACTGTTTTTTCTTTCTTTGAGCAGGGCTACTAAGTTTGACTCTTTATCAATCTTTCCTCTTGCAGCTAAGCCTGGTTTCCAAGACAACCCACACTTGTGAAAACTTTGCACAATGCTGTTCAGTTTTGCAGTATTTGCTTCTCTCTTCCACTCAATATCAATGTTCCTATTGAGACAGTATTATCATGGCTGTGAACTGCTGCCACCAAGACTGTGATGTTCAGACTGTTGAAATGTCTGTAACTCCTTTTCTGTGGTGAAAATCCATTTTTCATAAAACAATCATAGAAATGAACAAGTCTTGATGCTGTAGGAATTGGTATTCCCTGCTTGCATGCACGAATCACAAGGATTTCATCCTTGTCACTGTCATCAGAGCCGACAGGAGGTTTAAGAGGCCCTGGGGCAAAAAATGTACTCCAAGAAATGCACCAGAAACTGTCAGAACAGGCAATGAAGCTGTGTTAAGCTTGACTGCTTGTATCTATTTCCCCTGCGATTTCCTGCATGATGACAATGCTGATGATGAGCTATGTGAATTTGATGATGGCCTCTGTGATTTTACCTTTTTGTTCTGACAAGATTTTTGGGCTTGGTTAACCTGAGCTTGAGAATGAGCAGATGCATCAATAGCAGAAATGGCTTCAACTTGGACTCAGGAAACTTCCAAAGCCCTGACAAGTTTGAATGCCTTGTCTAAGATTAAATTGTCTTCTCTCAAGAGTCTTCTTGAACAGTTGACTGGCAACCACAAGTTTATTCCGAAGCACATTTTTGGTAGTTGCATTATCACCATACACACAGTACTTGATTTTCTTCTTTCAGCAAGTCACAAATCTATGTTCTCCACTTTGTCTTGAGTAAGGTTCCAAAATGAGTAACATTCGTAAATAACATTCTTCTTCGGATTACAGTAGGTTTCAAATGCTTGAATGACCTTTGAGAAATCCTTGTGATCTTCGTCTGACAGACCGAAAGTGTTGAACGCATCAAATTGACACTAGCGAGGAAAAGGAGCATAGCTACCTTTGTTTCATTGTCAGCTGTGGTTTTGCCTGACAGATGCATTGATAGAGCGACTTGCCTATCAAAGGCTTTCCAATTCTTGTTTATGTTCCATACAAAGGAAAGCAATGATGGGTGGGTGGTTGAATCGTTCGATCCAACTTCTGACACCATCTAAGGTTACTTACTATGACTGTGACAAGGTGATACTGTAACAATAAAGACTTACTTGTACAAGATAGAACTCTGATCGAACTCATTAACATAATGGGAATTCATTTAATTTATAGGAATTATTTAATCAGATGTACCATGATGCACTCTAAGTTACGACCTTAAACTATGTATGTTATGCTACAGCTACTGCATGATTCTGGACTTGGACAAGTTATTGAATGAAACGGGCAACTTGTTGTACAGAGAGTACATATTCAAATTATCTTTGCAAAATTAGCAGCTATATTTTTACAATCTATTATGAAATTGTTAAGTCTTTCCAAACTAGATATCAATGACAGTATAACATGTACTTGTGGGTCATGTTCTTAAGTCTTTATATTGCAGGTTCTAAGCTTTCATAAAAGTAAAACAACAGAAACAACAGTTTTTGTTTCTCCTTTTCTTTCTTGTCATCATCCTTCAGCATCTGCTGGGAGGTCAGCAACAATAAAATGCCATACAGTGCTGTCTTTCACCACCTGGCTCAGCTCTTCTATTTCCATCCCTGAGTCCCTGGGTAGCATTTGGTGGAACAAAGCATAAGTGTATGTCCCATCCAGCCTCTTTTGTGTTGTTTGCGTTAGGTTCTAGGTCTCTGCCATGTAAAGCAAGACTGGTTTGACCAGGTACTGGAAGAGGAAGATGTTATATTCATTCAGCAGGTTTGAATGCCAGAGCTCTTGAAGCTAGGTACAAGCTGCCCAAGCTAGTTATTTCCAGACTTTAAAGTCTTCTCAGAGTCCATCATCTACATTCCAAGATATTTGAAGTTGCTAACCCTGTTGATGTTTAATCTGGAGAGATTTTAGGTTCTGAGGGCTTTCAGTTGTGTTAATGTACACTGTCTTGCTCTCATTACAATATAGGCCAATAAGTACGGCTACCCTTTCGAGCAACTGGAACAGCAAATCAGCATCTTCAACCAGGTCATCTGCGAAGTGGAGGTCCGTCAGGTGCTGTGCTGGATGTCTCTGACTACACCTGGGCTGAATCTGTAGCCCTTTAGTATTCAGGTTGTCAAGGGATAGGCAGAGTAGGTAGAAATAGAAGGGTAGGAATAGAAAATGAATGTTAAGTGATGTTTCATTCATTTGTATCTCTAAAGGCAAAGAATAAAATCAGTGTATTGATGCAAATACTGTTATGTTACAAACTGTAACCAGTCTCTCCATCTGGTGTGATGATCATAGCCTCAGTGTTAAGATATAGTGACTTTATTGCCTCAACAATGGGCCCAGGTATTCCATACATCACCAGGATGTCCAAAATGGCTTTTCCACTTACTGAGTCAAATGCCTTGCGGAAGTCCACAAAACAAACAGTCAGTTCCTTGTTATTCTTCTGCATCTCCTCATACACTGTAGGATTTGCAAGATGGTTGAATGTCCTTTTCTAATCCATTATGGTCTTTACTTGTTGTGGATCTTAGAGGCTATTGGAGAAAACGATATGCGACGATAGTTTTCTGGTAGGGTTATGTCTCCTTTCTTGGGTAGGAATGTAATAACGGTCTTCCTCCATACTGTTCGGGGGTTATAGAGGAGAAAGTGTGATTACAGATGCGCAGCAATGAGTCATGGAAGATTGGGTTTTTCCCGATGAGTGCAGGAACATGGTCAAGACCCGGTGACTTTTGGACTTTCAGGGAACTGGTTACAGCTTTGAGCTCTTCCATGGAGAAGGGTTCTGTGTTAATGTTAAAGGTATGAGCAATATCTTAGGAGGTCATTGCCTTCTACAGTTGTTAGAGTACCATCCAGGAGATTCCAAGTGCTAGAGCTAGCTATTTTTTCTCTCTGATGCCCAGCCCCCTTTTGCACGAATCAATGGCATGTCCTTGCATCCAGAAAGGTCATTTCTAATATCTCATGCTGTGGCATGCTGATGAATTCCATTTTGGGGCAGAAGCTAATCAATTTTGGCTTAGATATATTTCGATTCAGCATTGGCATAGACTTCATCAAGCTGCCTCTGAGCGTTATTGATCTTGCGAAATGAGGCAAATGTGGGATTATCATGATATTGATTTCTGGTATTGATGACCACCTTCCATGCTTCCTTGACCAAGGAATGGGTGCTCAGGGGTGAGGATTTCTGTTTTTTCTTTTGGGCAAACTTGGGACAGCTACCTCTTCTGTAGCATTGGTGATGTTATTGTAGATAGTCTCGATATCATGATCTGGTTTGGACAGCACATCGTAATGGTTTCTCACATTGATGGCAAATTGTTGGCAGATGGTTGGTCCAAAGGAAACCGGTTTCCAGTCAATACCTTTCATTGAGTTACTGTCTGTCTTTTATGACCTACAACTAAAGCAAGTGGTACAGGATATGATACAATGACCAGAGCTAACACTGCTAAATGATGAGTAGGACTGGCAGTTCCCGATGCTGTTTCTCCACTTTTTTCTGATAACAACATAGTCTATTTGTTACTTCTGGACACATGTTGGAATGTCCACAGTTTGGTTGCTGGTTTCATGAACATGGCATTTGCAACAATCAGCCGGAACTCTTCTGCATAATCGACCAGAATTTCCTGAACTTTCTTTCTAGGCTGATGTTTTAAAAGGGAGACTTGTCCTTTTGTGTTACCTGGATGAACAATTCTTCATCAGATGTTGAAAACGAAACACTGCATCAGACTGGCAATATAAATACACTCTTTATTATACTATAAATTTTGCCCAGCCTTCAAATTTTTAAGAAATATTTGTTTTTAGCCTAAATAGATTTTTAAAGTACTCTTATTTTTTCAAATTTGATATGGCTTTAGGAGAGCATGCTTAAAAAGCCTTTTCCTAAATTACAAGGAAATGGTCAAACAAAAAAAGAAAAACATTAGGCAATGGGAATAATAATAAAAACGTTCTTAACAATCATGAAGCTTTTAAAAAACAAATCAAAATATCAACACACCAAGTTTAATGAATCAAATCTCCTATCCTTTTGTAGTTTTTTGCTCCAAACGAAAACACTACTCATTATTTGCTTATGCTATTGTTGTGGTCTTTTGGTGAACCAACCAGTAAAGTAAAAGGCATTCAACTCTCACTCTGAGTTCATTATTGTACCACCAATAATTTTGTTGCTTGTTCTGTGCCATCATCTAGCACTTCTCCATCATCTTTTGATTATAGAGAAATTTAATGGTTTCTGACACAACATTTGACATGATATTTACTCCAAAATAATAAAGCATTCTCAAATTTATACTTGCACTACTCTAGCTACTAATGTACAAATGTTTTATATAAAATGACATTTAATCTTTTATGTTTACATAATTCATTTACCAGAACATTGACATGATTAGAATGATTTTTATTTAACACATTTTAAAACTGTTTCATCCTTATTTGAATGCAATGCAATAGTTTCAAAGGAAAAGACCACACTCAAATAGAGACCTTGCTTGCTGAAAAAAACAAGATAAGTCAGTCATGTGATTTTCTAATATGAACAGTGCAAAACACGAAAATGCAGCTAAATTAGACACAAATATGTGCACTGAGGTTGACCAATATTCTTATCATGTCCATAAATAATCTTGAGCCAAATACTGTTATGATCAATATTCTTACAGAGTGTAAAGACGATTTGATAATGATTTTGGAAACCATACTTTTAGTATGTGAAAAAAATTATTAGAACAGGAAGTAAGTGTTGTATTTTTTGTTGATATTTCACAATGCATGATCCATAAATGACAATTTTTGTAGCGTTACATCTTTACATAACTATTGTTATCATCATCACAGGCATTGGTAAACACAGACTCTAAATCATATGACTAACAACCATCTCGTGCTGTACTACTTGTTGCCTAATCAAAGCAGTATCTTATCCATATTGACACTTACATTACAATAAGAAATATCTGAAACACTTTAAAGTAGGAAACACTGCTTTTTTCAATTCACTAATGTCAAAGTGTTTTTGAATGGCAATATTTTGTTATTTACAATGTTACATACAGTGGATGTATAACTAAAAATTATGAAAAGACTAGAGCAAATACTTTCCATGTTGCACCAAGTGTGAATGCTAGCAAATACTAGTATTTCTTTGATTCTTAATTTATACTATAATTTAATAAATACCAACTGGCAAATTAAACAAAATAATAATATATCTACTTCAAGTTTGCAAAGAATGGCTCCAAATAAATTTTGCCACATAAACTTATAAATGTACAAGTCTGATTTCATTATTGTCAATACATCTGACTACTCCCAGATTTCTAAATTCCCTACTTCAGCTGACTTGCAATAGCTAATGGGGCATCTAGGTATTATGTAATCAGTTTGAGCAAGAAAAAATAATCTGCTTCCATTACAATTACACTTTAGGGCAGGGGATGGCAGTAGCCTGTTATATTTCTTTAAAATCGAGTTTTAAATAAACTTACGATTTTCTTTACATATATAACAATGGTGACATTTGATATGTTAAATATAATACATAGTTTGCAGATGTGCGGAATGGGTGTTATGCCTAGTGAAGGCAGCTAAGGGTCCCATGGATCTAAAATCTACATTCACATTCCATGTGATGATCTGACAATATATTCGTATTGATAAGTTTCCTCCTTCCATTCATTTTAAGTAAAGTGACAAGTACTTTTGGTTATCTATTATAAATAAGCCCAGCTTACATCTGAGCTACTCCAAACAGTATCTGATTTTTAATGCCAGTATTGTAAAATTAGCTATAGGCTGCGTCAAAACAGACAATGATATGTGAACAATCTTCTTGTGGTACAAAACTTGAAAACTGCCTTTAAAATTTGCGACATTGCACTAAAATCATACTATGACCCAAGCAGTGTACGGAGTAAATGATGACTTACAAATTACATGATTTGACCAATGTATGAAGATGTTGAAAAATGAATTATTTGATTCAATTAGGATATATTATATACAATGAGTTATGAGAGCTGATTAGTGTGTAAAGTATGAGTGTACGCTGAGAAAACTCAGAGAAATGAGACTTAGTGTTGGTTGGGGAAAAAACCCTAAGTTCTCTTTTGGACCTAATATTCATGCCCATTACCACAGCCCACCTAGAAGCATAAAACTCCAAACCAGCTCTATCTATTTCGTTGTGCAGCTCAAGGAGCAACACTTACTCTGTCTTAGTGTAGTCGCAATAGATATGATATTCTGTTTTGTCTATTCTAAAACGAGGCCAGAGATGTCAGAGCACAATTCTTCTCTTCACACTTAAGCATACGAATGATTGGCCTCAGACACACACAATGTGTCTCCATTGCCATGGGCTATCCTATAACTGATGTGCTTGTGCGAATTTCTCGATGTGGTGCGTAGAATTTGATCAGATAGTGAACTGACATTTGGCAGGGTACTAAGTGCCATTTAGCTAGATGTGCAAGGCGCTTAGTTGTATGCGATCCAAATCAGGGCATTTCCATGCCAATTTCTGTGGCGCCAGTCCCAGTGCTGACCATCAATGCACTGTAAGTTACTAACAAACTTTCAAGTCCATCTTTGAAACCAGAACTTGAGAATATGATCACTCAAAGTATTTGACGATCCAGAATTTTGTACCTATTTGTGTTAATGCCACGGCAAAAAACATGCGAAAACTTACCGATACAGTTTTTGGGCTGCATTCCTTTCCATTGAGAAAGAAGTGGCAATCGGTTAGTGGACGAAAGTCCACCTTCTCTTCAACATTCGCATCGTCTTTTGAAGCCTCGTACCTCTCAAGTTTAGTCGGACCTTTCACTTTCATTACTTTGCCATTTATTTCTTTCCCGTCCATCTCTCGGGCCGCTGACTCGGCTACTTCCCGGTTAAGAAAATTAACATACGCAAAATTTCTCGACTGGCCAGTCATTGGATCTCTTTGTAATGAAACACTCCTAACTGGGCCAAAACGTAAGAAAATTTTTCGAAGAGTATTTTCATCTGTTGTGGTTGACAGTGAACCGACCCAGACTGGAAATGTGGTGTAGGACATCGTCACTTTTAACTGTAAGTTTAAGTCCGCATATAGGCTTGATACACCTCAAATCAATTTTCAAACTAGCACAGCACAGTACGCTCTTCTGCTCCAGCCACCAGCTTGATGGAATTGTCAACCAAGCTGCTCTGTTGGTTTTAATGCTAAGAGATCTGGGTCGATTCCTAGAAATCAATTCGAACGTCTCCATTAACAAATGGGAATGATCAACAAATTTCCAAGACACCACAGCATTTCACAGAAAAAGATCAAAATTGTAAAAATTAAGATCTGAACTTAAAACCTTGTTTGGTGATACAAAACTTGAAAGTCGTTTTAAAATTACGTACCATTGCGCTAAAACATGCTTTTTACCCTTTGACACTCTTTAAAGTATGAATCGTTAGAAAGGAAAGTATGGCAATATCTGAAATTGCTCACGCCTTTATGTACGCTCGTACCCCAGTCAACACTCTGTCCTCGAATCGGGACGTAATAAGAAGTCGGACCTGGTGAATATTGGGGACGACAGGTTCTTTACTCACCTCAAAGCCGAATAAGAATGTTTACTGATGGCATTTGTAGCAGGGGCAACAAGAAGTAACTGGTCAAAAGTTACAATCCTGAGAAAAGAACTCTTTGAGGCGGCGATAACTCAGGAAGTTACGGTACGTCAATGGTTGTCATTACGTCTTCATAGAGTGTGGCCAGAAATAAAAGTTTATGATTCCAAAACATTTCTGTTAATATTATCAATGCAGTGATCGCAAATGGATGGAATATGCTGACAATAAGACATGTTCAATTCTTGCACGTAACAATGCAGATATTCATCCTGTTGAAGTCGAGACTTCATACAGTTTGTAACTGTGACAATGCCTCTTAATTGTTTTGCCGAGTTTTAATTTCTCCACTCTTTGAGAAAACCCGGACGCTGTCTTTATCTCGCAAAACAGTCTCTTCCATGGCCATTCTCTTTGCTAATTGCTTTGAATTTTCCCAAAGCAGAGAAAGACATTGCTAGAGACCATTTTTGCTAATGTTTTTGTTGTTAAATTTGCGAAATATTTGCGTTCCCAAGCATACATAAATAGATGTTGTGGACACAATCAAGATTATTGTCATGTTTCAGTAACATATTTATGTTAACACGATTATGCCAAAGAAATGATGGAACAATTCTCTCTGATGTTGCACACCAATGGTACGTTTCTTTATTTCAAGATCTAATTTATTTATTTATTTATTTATTTTGGACAGCAATCCTATAGCTCTTGCAGAACTTTCCAATTGTCAATCACACTATTTAGGATGCAGCACGATCAGTACAAATAATAACAACAATGTGTAGACTCAGTTGATTTCTTTATGACGTTAAAATACAATTTCTAGTCTCACTTTACATGTAACTTAACTTCACAACTTCTCGCCCTCAAAGGTGCAAAATGGCAATTTTGGTCGTATTTTGCTTGTTAATCCCTAAGTGATTAGGCTATAAGAGAATCTCTTTCACTTCCGTTTATTTTTAGACTATCTTTCTCTAGAAGGATGAAGGTTTCATTCCTGGATCGTCACCAAGCATTAATCACTTTTAGCTCAGCCAATTTCTTACCTATCCTAAACATTTCTTCAAAATCTGTCCATAACATTTTTAGTTATTTTGCTTAACAAACAGACAGATTCACAGACCGGCAGACAGACCGGCAAGCAAACAAACGCAGTCAAAAACATAACCACCTTGGCAGAGGTAACAAACAGTTATCTTAATAACTGTGACAACAGGTATAGGTTTTACATCATCAGATCTCAAATTGTGAAACAGCTGGTTGGGATTTTTGTCAATAAGGTTAACAAAGAGTTCAAAAGTCACTTTAGAAGATAGGTAGACGACCAAGGACTGTTATGTCTCCATAAATATTGGCCATGGAGCACAGCAGCTGTACAGTTGGTTGAGATGAGCAGTTGAGATTGCGAATTTTCTTTGCAAAGAGAACAAAGGTTGGAAGATGAACAGTTCCATATATTTAAATTTGATTTTATGGGTAGAGCCAACATAAGTGCTCTTCTTTATAAGGTGAAGATGTTAGTATGCAATATGTCAAAGATATTTTGCCATTGTAAGATAAACTTGCTTGCTTGCTTATCCTCTTCAAGCCATGGGCGGTTCATAAGCCTCGACAACATCCTTCGCCACCTCGTCCTGTCATTCGCCACTTCTGCAGCCTCACCCCAACCATCCAACCCCAGTTCCTTCCTCTCGGCTTCAGTACTTCTCCGCCATGTCGCTCTTGGGCGGCCCTGCTTGTAAGATAAACTTAGTGAGTGATATGTCAATTAAAGCTTGTCCAGCTTTAAGAATTGATTCCAGAGGTGTTGATCTTTCTGTTGACATTGCATTTAGAAGTCTGGTGAGAAATAAGATGTAATGTCCTTTGAGATACAAACGAGATTTCTGGCTGTGGTCTGACAGGAAGTAAACAAGTCAGAGATGAAGTTAAGTTTGAGGCCAAAGTACATATTTTGGCGGTAGCTTTAGATGCGAGACATTTGAGCCAGGGTGGTATTTGACCATCTTCTAAGGTAATAAGCAATGAAAATGTAGAATCCAATTGATAGATTGCTGAAAACATACCTGTTGACAATTTTCCGTTTCAGTCGAGGGTGTGTAGGAAGTTTGTCAATTAGTGGCAGATAGTCAGCAGAGTCACAAACAGTGACCATTGTTTGAGCTTGGCTTTTTGAATTATATGAGCTAAATAAGCAGTATGCTCAAATGTGCCTGGTATTCATTTATCAAATACTTTGTAAAGAGAATATTATTATTATTATTATTATTATTATTATTATTATCAATCACTCCTTGAAATCTGTAAATTCTCTTTGGTCTTCTGCGCAAAGTAAACTACCTAAAAACATTTTTAACTTTACCGTCAGATACCTCAATAACACGCTTGCCACGAGAAAAAATCTCACTTT
>JANTCA010027592.1:0-22223 GCA_024741275.1 Chironex yamaguchii | reverse complement strand
CATGTGAAGGGGGGGGGGGAGGGCGGCGTGCGAGACGAAAATTTGCCTGCAAATTTGCGGTGGTTGTACTCGTATTGATTTTTGGGGCGTGGTATTTTTACGCCATTCGCATTGCTTGTTGCCTTGAAAGTTATGTAGTCATTGAAAAGATTTAAAGTATTTGAAATGTGGGCCTACAGAAGAATGGCGAAGATTTCATGGACTAAAAGAAAGAATAACGAGGAGGTCCTGAAAATACTGAAAACGAATAGAAAACTGATGAAAGTGATGAAGGAGAAGGAAGTTAAGTGTTTGGGACACATCAAGAGACCCTCGTCATAAATGAAGCTTAACTTAGAGGGAATAACATCAGAAACAAGATCAAAAGAAAGAAAGAGGACAACATGGATGGACAATATCATACAATGGACATGCTTAGGAGTAAACAACATTAGCGAAATGATCAAAGACAGACAGGAGTGGTGTATCGTCGCAATCCACCTCTTTGGAAAAGATGGCACATAGAAGGAGAAGAGGTCCTTGAAGAATAGAAAGAATAGGGTACTCGTGTGAATTGATAATAACAGCAATCAATCTGTCGATTGTAAAGGTTTCATATAAGAAGTTAATCGCATAGCATCTCCACTCTTCTTAATTTAAGTTGATCGACACTTCAACAATATTTTCTGTTAATAGACTTGGTGATTTCAGGCTCGTGTCAATCATCATTGTTCCTAGGCAGCAGTTTAACAATTTGAGACGACTGAATGGTATCTCATTTTTTGCAACTGTTGGTGTCGTCATGGGTAGCCTGTATGTCTTATTAGGAAGTGGGAAAGCTGTTTTGAACTTTATAGACAACTTAGCAGCTTTGGGGATCATATCTGGCTTCTAATTTGTAGCAAGTGCCTGAGATACGAGGATTAAAAATTGTGCATGAAGAGCAAACGGATCACAGAGACACCCTTTGAGAATAGTCTCACCATTTTGACAATATTGTCAGGAACTAAACAGTTGCAAATAGCTTAATTGCCTCCTCAGCAGATACTTTAAGGGACGTCAAAGTTTAGAAGGGGCGCCGAAAACTAGCGGGATTTCGATCGCGCTATACTATTGTACTATCACCCAGCACAATGTACCAGGATAAGGTTTCCAAGGGCGCCTTTTGCAGGGTTTACAAGGGTCTTTTCAATAAGAATAGGCAGCTGTTCATGAGTTGAAAGAATATATTCCCAATCAGGCTAATCCAGCCAATTTGCATTGATGGCTGAGGTATTCAGTCATAACGAAACTGTCATTGTTAAGACTGACATTCTACAATGGGCAAATACTTGTGAAGAGATTTTATTGGCAGCGTTTGCTTGGAAGCTTGAGACATTTCATGTTGCTATGGACAAATTGTCCAATGGAATTAGACTTGGCCTTAAAGATATTAGTCTGATTCGTAGAACATATCTCTCATCGTGGAAACTAATGTAGCCAGTCAATTTCTTTCTATTTTCTTTCTAAGGTCTTGTTCAGAAAATTATGCTCGTGTGCCTGTGGGAATTGATTTTTCTGCACCAAACATTGTTGAAATTTTCAAGTTACAAGAAAATTACCAAGCCACGAATCTCCTCATAAGCTTGACAATATTGATTTTCTTGTAGAGGGGTCATTCCCTGCCGGCCCCTCCTGACGAAACGAGCCAGGCTGCCACCGATAGCCATAGCATCAATAATACTGAGATCATCTTCTTGTAATCCTTTTGCCATGAACTGGGTATTCCACTTTTAGGTTCCATAACTGAATGTTCCATAACTATGACTTTTGCATATACAAACTGGCCGGAATGAAGCAACGTCGGCTCCTTAACAACTTTTGTTGTCACATTGAATTAGTAGGCTTAATGACCATTTACGTCAACTTGCCAACAAATTTGTACCTTCCTACTCAATTTGCCGACAAGAAATTTTAGGGAGTTTCGTGCCCCTGCGCCTCCTGGTAACTATGCTCCTGCTTACATTATCAGACTCCTAATTGTGAATTTTAAACACTGAATATGTACGTTACAGGCCATTAATTTACTCTATTTGTAATTTATTATCTCCGCCCCAGATAGTCCTCTTGATTTTGGAAGATTTTGACATTTCGGCGGAAGTTTTTGCAATCAGTGGCTGTCTTGTTTATATTGATCTGCTTGTGTGTTTGTTTGCTTGCTTGTTTAAGGTGGTATTTGTCATGAAAATCTAGAAAACTCTCATTATTTGTATTAATTTCTCTTCCACAACAAAAGGAGATAGAAAGAACAATGCAGAATGATTGTAAATAGGTCACAGTGGTTCAGTGCCGATAGTCATGTATAAAGCCAATGAAATATATTCTTGGTACCTTTACTATCCGTTTGAAGAAGAGAAAGATCCATCCGCCAATTTTTCACCTACAAGGCATTAGTCATACAACAATATCTGTAAGTTGATCGTCTTTCGAAAAAGAAACAATCCATCTGCTAATTTTAAGGTCGGTCGACTGCACAAGTTCACTAATTTCGAAAACTAGCACAATATTCTCAAACGAATAAAACGATGTAGTTTCATGTGTACATAATTCTCACACGTGTTTACGTTAAGTATTTCATTATGAAAGATTATGAACATTCGATGTACTGATATTATGCATTCAATAGTGCAGAGGATATTTAGTTTTAATTACTACTAGATTGTGACCCAGTGAGTCTCTAGCTGTTTGTTCGTTTCAAAATTAAACTAGTTCCATATAGAAGTCGACATCATGGTCTTGTGTAAAGAACAGAAGTAAAATTTGAACAATCTTTTTGAGGTACAAAACTTGGAAATCGACGTGAAAATTTGCCACATTGCACTAAAAACATACTCAAAACCCCTTTTCGTCCGACAGTCCTCATAGTATGAATTGTCAGAAAGAAAAGTACATATATATGGTAACCTATTTTGAGCATGTTTTTAGCGCAATGTCGCAAGTTTTCCATGCTATTCTAGAAGTGAAAATTATAGTTGTGACTACCAGGCATTGGACTCGGGTTTAACGACTGAAAATCTGACACCCTACATACTGAGCTATACAGAAAGGTAGAAAGACTTCTGTATTCAGCACCAATCGTTCACTTCTATTACTAGGTGTCTATGGCCCCGTTTACACAGGTACGGATCCAAAGGAGTACGGATCCAGTTCGGATCCGTAACGATTTTTGTTATTGTTTACACTGGGAACTGTACCAGAACAGTTCCACTCAATTGACTTCTTTGACGTCTTGGTGATACCGGGTTATCTATTTTTAAGCTCGGAGACGCTAAAATTGATTGTCCAGTAACCGATCAGTATCGTGTGCATCCATTCCAGCCGTTTACGCTGGACCTCAATTGGAACGGATCCAAACTGGTACACTTTAGAAAGCGGTCCCGGCCTAGTACAGATGGCGGATCCATATCATCAGTTCTAGTGTAAACGCTAAGCCTATCTGTCCTCGTTTTGGTACGGATCGGTTTAGATCCGTTCCAGTGAAAACGGGGTCTATCCACTGGCCTATACGCTCACAAGCGGCATGGGAGTTGTGCCTACAAAACATCCATTTATTGCCAATTGCACTCCTTACATACAGACGTCGTAAAATATGATATAAAGAGAAAAGGAATATGATCACACTAGATTTTGCACCAATCGTTATTGTTCGCCAATAATTTCATCAAGTGAAACAACTATTTAGTTTGGAACAACATATCAGCAAGCAGGAAAAACATTTATACTTTTAGAACAAAAGGAAACAATGACACGTGAGAAATGAATGTCAGAGAAAAAGAAATCTCTTAACGAAGGTGAACAACTTATACGTTTTGTAAAGACTTTAATCTCTGTGTCGATAACGAGAAACAATGTGTAATACAACATGTATGACGGAAGACGCCAGCACTAATTACAGGACTTGCTTGTCTCTCGTAAGTCTTTTCTACATTCTCCCTAGAAAACTACACAATTACGCTACTTTACAAGAGTTGCCATGACAGACAAGAGTTATTATTATTAAGACACAATAAGACTGATTTATTTTGCTAATACTGTTCAGTCATGGATCCATAGCTCGCAGTGATAAGTTTGGTGTGAAAAACACACACTAGGAACTTTTTGAAGAAATCAATGACGTACTGATGGGGGGAGTTAAATTTCAAACTCCAATTTTTCAAAACAATGGTCCATAACTCTCGTACCAAACGCATTTAAGGTGGCAAGAACATTTCAAAATGGCTCAATCATATAAATGTGCCGGGTGCCAAACCGCTGGACCTGCCCCCTCTCAGTTTACCTGTACTGCATACTCTATTACAGGAATTATCAATGTACATGTCAGCCTCATACTTATCAAAAAGAAAAGCATCACATTTAATGATATGCACTGCGCACCTCTTTACATAGCTCATACGAACGGAAGCAGCTAGATCATTCAGCTATTACTATGGTTGTTGTCATTTCATACATTTGAACAGAACAGCTCAGTCATGTTGAGAGTCGACCAATTTATTGTCGACGGTAAAAACTTGCCGACTTTATTTTTATACGAGTGACGTTAATTACTGTTTTAAATAGAGTTGTCTCATATCACGATTAAATTTTAGCCTTTTTTATGTAAATGACTACAGCGGTATCAATTCAGTCTTGTCAGACTCACATGAAATGTGTCTAATGTATATCGTAATACCTACAATCGTTCACAAAATATATTGATACTCCTTCCCACCGACACAAATTTTTGCCGATTTTATATTCTAAACCCTTCTATATGTCAATAAAAGGACAATAATTTTCATGCCCTTCCCCCGTACAAAGCAATGTTGTTTTGAAATCATCACTTACCTTCCTCTTCAATTCGCACAACAGCATTGCTTTGTAGGGGAAAGGGGCTAAAAATTAATGTAGTCTCACAATTTTGTGAACGATTGTAGAAGCTTATAGTTCGAAGCTGAAGGCTCACTAAGGATGGAACTTGCTAAATCTTAAATGTACAAGTTTATCAAAGATAAATTAACCGAATACAAGAATTGTTTTATATCTTGAACACTTCTTACAGGGAAATTTGAGGAGCGGTAGATTAATTGCCTTGTTTTCAAAAATGCGAGAAAATCAGTATAATATTTGCATACATTGTTCTAGATGCCAGACCTCCAATGAGTCAGCGCTCTCTTAAGGCGAATGTTCCCGATCACTAACGAGAAATCCTGTGTCGAAGGTAAGACTGCAGTTATCGACAATTATTATTGACCGAGCCGTGTCATCGATTTTCATTATTACCTAACATTATTTTCTTGGGCGAGGACGTTTTTACCAAAACTACCTAAGGTCAAACCTTCCATATGAGTGATAAATGGAACTTTAATCCTCCGAGAATCAAACCAGGGTTTCAATGGACAGCAGGAAAGGCTTGCGGGAAAGGCTAACGTCAGTTTGTATTCTCAATTACAGGCAGAAGGTCACACGACTGCAAGGAGTTGTAATTGTAAGGGATAAAAATCATATAGCCACGAAATTCAACAGTATTAGTTCGTATGAATATCAAGTAACGCAAGGCTTAGAGATCCTTGATTGGGCTTAGTATTCCGTGTTAGCTAAGGACATTTCATAGTTGTCATAAGTTATGCTTTTAACTAAATGAAATTTAAGCAGACAAGGTATCTTCTGTTGGCTCTGTGACTCTGTGACTCTTTAAATTGATGAAAACGGCATTCTAATGCAATAAAAACGGAAAACCAAATTTAACTTGGTGGATGCACAAACTCATTTCTCCACCATTTATGTGGTACAAAGGGATGGTTGCTTCGTATGACCCCACAGAGTCATGAAAATATTTGCTCAATAGGCATAACATTTGCAGTTGTGTGATCCATCAATCTTGAACGTTTGATTAGAATATAGATGAAGGTGAGAGTCAGAGTAGTTATGAAAAATTAGCCATTCTCCTTAGGTGGAGACCGAACCAACGATCTGCCGCTTTCTAAATGTTCTGATTACTGAGCAGCGAAGACGTTGTTTTTCAGAAATCAATTGCCTAGGTCGTGACATTGATGTTCGCCTCATCACAGTAGTCGGGGGCACCGAGAAGGGGGGGGGGGGAGTATGAGGTTTAGCGCCCAGACCGTAACGAGGTTAGTAAAATCGTTTCTGCTGCTGCACCTGCAAAATGCTCATACAGCAGGTGCTGCAGAACAGGAGGGCTGGGGCTGTAGCCCCCACTTGTTCCAAAAGTAGAAAATAATGTTTGAAAGGGGGCTACAGCCCCCACTTTTAGACTGCTCCGCGGTCCCTGTGCAGTAAGCCAGGAGTCGTAATTGAAGTATTACAAGTTATGATAGTGTGGCACATAGTTGAATAGAACTTGTTTGCTCTTCCGCATATCTGTCTATCAATAACTGATGTCAATGTACTTAAGATAATTCCTTTATTACTGGGTGTGGTTCAAAAAACGAGCCGCCAGGCACCTTGCGGTCATGATGCCACCCCACCCTCACGATAAGGTCAAACTAAAGACGAGGGTCTTGAGGGGTCCAGGTCCTCATTACAGGCTGCCTAACTATGCACATCAGAGCATCAGAAGCGAATTTGCAAGAAACACTGATTTTAAGTAAGTGATTTTGATTTTGCAAATCGTAAAGGTTGAGTTGATAATTGGTTACCTGGTTAGCCATTTATAATCATGTCAACATTTACACTTAATGGGATACGTGAAACTGTAGAAAGTATAAATGTAAAAATTTCGTAAGCCGACCCGCATATATTACAAAATAGTACCGACGGCGTTTGCAGTGAATGTTGAAAATGTGGGAACGGGCTCAAACTTTGCTTCCGATGGCTCTGTGTTTCGGTTTGAGTCCCATTGGGACTTCACAACATCTTTTTATTGGCCCACCATGATTTTGTGATTCTCCTTAGCCATGTTAGGTTTTGACGGACATGAAATACAATCTCGAAAATGTTTGAGAGGCATGTTAAGCAGAATTCATGGTCAAAAATACTTTAGCAGGTTGCTGGATAGATATCCCTTTAAATTATGATCTCTACTGCCGATCAAGGTGGGAAGATTGAAAAATAGTGTGCGTGGGTCTACAATACCTGCTGTTTTATACGTGTTTTATGATCATAGCCGACATCAAGAGCTGACCTTTGATCCATATGATTTTTAACATCAACAATGTTATTGCGAAGTTTTTCAACTTTTTGTTTTGAATCTTGATTATCTCAGATGTTGCCTGCCATAGCGACGACCAAGTCACCCAAAGAACGCAGACCAAAGTGATAATTAGTTAATCTGCAAAAGGGATTCTAATCACTATTATTATTTTGCAGGGGAGACTAGACGGGGGTAAGAGGTCCATGAGAATAATGACGCCGTCATGTGTTTGTGCTTTTTCAAGCAAACAAAGGACTCGAAAGGAGGTTGTCAACTATTCCAATTTCGAGCGGAAAAAAAGCGATTTGCGAATCTTCCCCGGATTAGACTTCAGTCACTCAACACAAAGGTCTTTGCTGCTTCAACAGATATAATGAAATGATTAGCAATAACGTATTGCCGTTGGGTCGGTACATAACCAGCAAAACATAAACCTTGACCTCGTTCACATTAGCACGGGTCCAAAACGGATCTGAACCAAACCGAGCCAAAAGGGATTTTCCGTTTACACTAAAACTTCTGGATCAGTACCGATATGGATCTGATCTGCTATTCTTAACAGTTTGGGATCCCTTATCACTTACCAGTCCTCGAAGAGGCATTCGGAGCGACACAGGACAGATTACTTGGAAAGCACTCATTTTAGGGAACCCAACGTCTACAGATAGACATGGGCTGCATGTGTGTGTGTCAAGGCGTACTTGTTTAAATCCTTTCTGATTGAGGTCCAGTGTAAACGACTGGTACAGAATACGGGTGTTGATCGAATACGAGATAATACTTCTCGTCTTAACGCCGATGAAAAATGGTAATCTAATGTTACCTCGGCGCCGATTTTGAGTTGTTGATATCTGGTAATTCACGTCCTGGGTACACAACGTCTGTGGAAGATAAATATTGCAACTTTGTAGTAGTGATGCTATGCCAGTTTGGACGTATAAATTATGAAGGAAATTCTGGTCAGAATATATATGAATCAAATGACTTTCTGCACAGCTATGGATTACAACTTCGAATTCACGTCGTCACAGAAAAGACATTGGTGAGAGAGCTCAACGGAGGGAGAAAACGTAATGGAAACATGTTCCCGCTGGATCTGACATCCCGACCAAGACGACCCAGTGTTACTCGCTGTAACCTCTTAACCGAATAGTATTTGTAACGAAGCAACCAAAAATTTGTGTTTCGCTGCGAACTCCAACAATGACTTTGTACTTACTTTTCAGGGACATTGACATCTGAAGATGTCAAAAGTTTTTGACGAAACGTAAAAAAACCCCCCATAGTTCAATTTGTCTTGGTAGTCATTTTTATAAGTAGAATACGTTTTCCACTTGACATATCTTTTGCGACTGTTCTAGAAAAGGTCAAATTACTTGGGGTCTCCAAACTTCATTTATATGGGTTCCTAGGGGTTGATGTAGAAAGTTTTACAAGGATATTTGGAGACGCATATGAAATGAAATGCTCTTCATAATGGATTTTTACCTTGTAATAGAATTTTCACGTTTCAAACCAAGCCCAAGTACTGGTTTGATAATGGCAGTGGAAGCCTTCCTATTGAAGAAGGAGGCGAAAATAAACGATGGAAACGCGCTTTGGCCGAAGAAACGACCCATTTCCGAATTATCGACCTACGGCATCTTATTAATGCTTAAAATTGAAAGGAAGGAAGCGCATAAGTAAGTTACATAGAAGAGAACTGTGACCAAATGGATGTAGAACGAAACAGTGGGAATAGAGTTCAGTGACCAAAGCAAAGTTATAAACAGACAAATCTAGGTACACTGCACTTAAAAAGGCATAACACATGAAGACCCAGAGCATACAGAGACTTTCTTGTTTATTGACCACAAACAAAAATCACTACAGTTGACTCTTTAGAATATACATTTTTTAAAAGTTATAGATTTGAGTAAGGTCATCTGAATGTTCAGTCGTATCCCACTCAACTACTAAGTCCGTTTATTAAACAATTAGTTGATTAATGCCTTCTTCATGTCAGTGCTGTATTCGTGTTTTCCTTTGATTTTTCTACTTGAAAAACAGAAGAGGAACATGCCAATGCTTGAATTTTGAGTCACAAATTGAGTCCTTGTTGTTAGTTAAATGTGCACAGCAAATTTTGCAAAGAAATGTTTGTACTAATGATGATAAATGCAGTCACAGTAAAACAGACTTGAGAGAAGAATGTGTTTTAGCCCTGATTTTCTCATGAAGAGAACTAAATGTCTGTATTCTTCGATCTTTAACTAATGACTTCAAGACTTTCCCTACACATCACTGATTTTAAGCTTAATTTTTTAAGGGTATTTGGTAGAAAGAAGATAGAGATTTAGACCAAACGTTTTCTAAAGAGCAAAGGGTTGTTAAGGGTTCCATAGATTGGCATTTCAGGCCCTTTTTACTAAAGTAACCAAAGAAAATTGTCAAGATGTTCACATATCTTAAGAAGGTCAGAAGAGTCTTAGATAACGATAGTAGAGAAATATCTTAAATAAAAAATGTATAGTTAGAAGGTCAAAATTTGTCACAATGTGTTTAACAGTGTTAAGAGACTAAGAATTCACAAAGTATACAATGATCAAAAGACACCCTTAACGCTAACTGATGTTGTCAATCAATGTTGTAAACTTGTATTTGATCTGAGCAGTGTGATTTACAACGGGACTGCAATAGTTCCTTTTAAAGTGCACGCACTTTATGTTAGGTAGTTGAAATCTCTAAAGAAAACAAAAGGCGAAAGCTTTATGCTTTGACAGCTATTAATCTTACGCTTTTTTAAAAGTAAACAGTTTTATATTATGCTCTGTTTCAAAATTCAAGCATTTTTGTAAAAAGTACTTTATACGGAAGTCAGTGCTCGGATAGGCAAAAAAGTAAGGAACTGTAGTACCGTATGTGAGACTGCTGAGGACCTTGAAAATTTAAATTCTGTGCTTTAAACAAGAAATATGAAGCACGCAACTTGTTATCGAGCTTTAATGACGACTGACGACTACATATTTATTAACAATGTTGACGGAATGGAAATCAGAAATATTTAAACTCCGGAAAGTACTTTTATGAAGTCTGATTTCTTTTCTTACACTTCCTAATATTTCGACATTGTAAAAAGAGGACGTTTTTTTAAATGTTTTTTTAAATGCATAACAGTTTTAACAGTGTAAATAATATTTATTGTTAATTGTTTTCGATTAAATGTCTTGATGTCATTTGACATCTTTATGACCTGTGCTTCCTATAATTTCAAAGCAACATCGAGGAAAGGTTAAGGAATTGAACTCGAAGATTGCTGTCAATTAAGCACTATTCTGTACCGAGACTTCCTTAAAATGTGTGTGCTTGGATACTTTTGCTTGGCTTTTTAAGCGAATCGTAACAGTCCGAGAACTTCACAATTAACAAAACACATTGTCTGTGCTTGTGATCAGAGGCGGATCCAGCACTGGAGTTTGGGGAGGGCCATTTCGAAGAGAAAATTGCGAGGAAATGATTTTTTATATAGCGTGGCCCTTCCAAACATTTGGAGTGCTTTTACTGTTGAAATTTTTTAACCCTCTGAGTACTCACATAATAATAGTACTCACATAATAATAAAAATGTGAAAACTTGAGGTTTTAGTGGATTTATTAAGTAGGTCACATATTTGTACACAGGCAACAGTATTCTTTGTGAGTCAAACCTCTCCTCATCCTCTCTGTCAGTTTGAACTGTAGGTGCCAACTTTAAATTTGCCCAAGGAAAATAAGATCCAGATTGGCAAGAAAACCCCACTATCGTTATAAAATGATATACTGATGTAAGCATTGGTGTATATAAGAAACAAACTGGCAGCTAATTATGACAACAAAATTAACCAACTGAGTACTATTTCTGTGCCTTGTTTCTTAAGAAAACTGCGTGTATTTTATTTACATAAGTCACTATTAAATTGTATGCTCCAGTACCTTTTGATTTCCCTTCAAGCAGACCGAGAAAATGTACAACCTTTACTTTGCTTTCCATGAAACGATATTTTGATATTGGATATTTACTAGTAGGGTTGAAAGGTTATCTTTGGACTCGTGTCAACGTTTTCAAAGTCATTCCTATCAATGCTCTATAGTAGCCCGCGTGCTAGTACAGGCAGCAAAATAATTTTCTTCACCTTAAAAGCCACTCTTAATGATACGTAAACTTCACTGAAAGTAAATTGAGATCAATAACACCCTATACAGGGTCTATGATACGAGTGATAAATGATTGGGACCTACTAGTCATATTGCTAGGTCTCTCCAAAAAGTTATAAACTTGCATCTTCGTATTTCAGTAATAAGCTGTTCTGTACACCTGTGTCGTTGGCCTTGGGTAAAATATAACTTTCGTCTTTCGTTTGGTGTGCCACAAAATCTTATAACCCTCTCCCCTGGCGCTCGACAATTTTATAGACGCTTCTCTTCCCTCTTTTTGAGTCCAACATCCCCTATTCGAAGCATGGTGTAATGAATACCATTTAAAACTGAATTTACGGTCACATTTGCCCACTTAAGAGAACATACAGGAATTCGTACTTCCTAAGTAACGTAACTTATTGACTGTAATGACAGACCGTAATCGCTTATTGCGAATCGAGACTCAAATTAAAAGATGACACTTGTTTGCTTACATTGTTGTTTTTACTTCATTGTAGCGCCTATCTTTGGTATTTTCCCTGCTAGCAGAATCGCTCTTGGCATGTTACAGACGTGCAAAATCCAATTTATGTTCACATCTCTTTCCATCAAGTTTGTTTGTTTACTATCGCAGCTACAAACTTTTTGCCGTACAAACCTCGTTTTGGACGTCGTTTCGATGGCTTCACGTTTCAACCATAGAAATAATAGGCCTATCATTTCTATGGTTTCAACATGCGAGAAGCCTCGGGTTGACCCTCTAGCTTTTCTTATATCTCATTGAGCGAGATATAGAGATTTAAATCTTCCAACAGGACATCACAAATTCTTGCCTCTTTTCGGAATCGAGTTTAAAGCCAGTCACTAACGGTAACGTACAGCAATAACTTAGGTAGGTCCTGATGATAAACCTTAGAGATGTACTTTGATATCGGTAGTACGTAAAAATACATATTGAAACAGTTTGAGGTCTTAAAGCTACTGAAAGAAGTCAAATGGTAATCCAAGTTACTCAAGATGTGCAATTTCTTTCACAATAAATGGATTTACGGTGCAGTGGTTGTACTTAGATAGTCATAGTCCAATTAGCTATAGAGTTAATTTAGATATTAAAAATATTTTTGAAACGAAATAATAGACATGTGACCCCCGTGGGTGTAGACTGACCTTTCTATAATGACACAGATATCGGCGACATATGGGAAACCACAATAGTCATCTGTACTCAACTGGCTTCGTGCCATTGCAATATTGAGTCATGAACAAAGCAATGTTTGTTCCGATTAGGCTAGGATTCTGCTTCAAAACTACAGAAAGCATGGCTTAAATTCTTTTCTTCACAGTTTTCTACGCCATCGCTTCCACTATTAGGCAAATTTTCAAAAGTATGGCTTAAAGATAATTGTTGTTTCTACGTCAGTGAAAGCAGCATGATAAGTTATCATCACACGACAACAAGGAACGTTAAGGTAACTTGCCAAGATAGAGAGATTCCACGATACTACTTTTATAAGTTTTTCGGGATTCGGGAATGGAAAAATCTATCCAAGAAATTTGGGGATAAATCCCCGAAGATGGACAAGCTGTTAAAAGGCTGTTTAAAGCAATAAAGTTTGGAGAGATTTTCTGTCAGTTTAATACTTCTATCAAAGTTATTAATTTTCTAATCAGAATTATGCAAAATGCTGGTTTGATGTTCGCGGGATTTTCATACCAGATGTTTGTTTCAACACTACATTTGCGAACGAATTTACTCCGCTAATATTTTTCTTGTTTTCCAAGTTAATTATGATCAATCTATTTGAAAATTTGAAACTATTTGCGTTATATTATTTGTTCTTAGATTGCGTATAAAATTAAAACACAACCATGAGTAGTAACTTCAGATCTATTTTTCAGCGCTGGTTGTGTCACATTAAAATCTCTTTCCTTTACGACACCCGTCCGTTTCTCGTGAAAATAAGCCACAAGAGCCGTGTAGATGATTGGTCAAATAAATACCTATGGGAATTGGCATCAAATTAATGAAAGGGAAGTGTACTCCACCCATGTCAACACAGGAATGTTTGCAGCATGGAAAAATTGGGGTATTCAGGGCCTTAGCTTCAGAAACGTGTTTTGTGGCTGCCCCCTTTAACATCATTTGCTACAAGGATTTTATCAGAACAATTAAAAATGACGTCATATCAGAGCAAAATAGAAAGTTCAAGAACATGTGTGTTAGTAATGTAGTGTTGCGTGAGATTTACACAAGACTGCATTCATAACGTGTTAAGAGTATTCTCAGGTTCACTCTAAGAGCGAAAACCTCCGCCAAGTATGATTATTCAAACAACATGGGTTTTCCCCACGATGATTTCCTTGCTACTTCGTGAAACTATCATTACCAAATATGGTTACAGGTTCATCCTCACAAAGACTTCCTCACTAGCACTGTGAAGGTTTCATTACCGAAAAAAGTGATTCAGAATCCAGGATTTCAACCAGATCACTTCCAAAGTTTAGATCACTTCCAAAAGTTCTAAATTAGCCCATTTCTAAAATATCCTGAAAATTTCGTCAAAATTCAGAGTGTTTTGAGTTAGGATGTTAACAAACAGACAAATGGACGAAGCAATGCCGGCGAAAAGAAAACCTCCTTGGTGGAGGTTTTCCGTTCTGAGCATTTGACTGGTCCCATTTTCCTCTCTAGTTCTCGGTTATTTTTGCATACTGTAGTCTTTCTAGGCATTCTGTTGTACGTTACAAATATACAGAGTACAAATGACAGAGAAGAAGGATGATGGGCAACGTACGAGAGCTAATTGTGTGATTATAAGAGATGGTGTTGACTTCCCAATTTTTGTCTGTGGTCAGAAGATGCATCAAATTATTTATGCGTGTTATAAATGAAATTTGGTCGTCGATGTCAGTTGATATGGCACTAAAAGAAGAAAGTCGAAAATTCGCGGATTGATCGTCCCCTTCTTAAAACGGGTGGTAATTTTCATATTTTATTTTCATTTACGAACACGGCAATGCGTTCTGTGTAAATCTTGTAGCTCCCACTCTTTTAGATATGTCGTCTACAATATTTTTCTACGTGACAAATTTCAAGTTCCTCCGAAAATTACTGGATGTGATTATTGACAAGAAAATGCTTGGTTATAATCCATAGTTACAGGAATAGGGTTTTATGCCTAAAAGTCTATTGTTACAAGGTAATTTAAGTCTCAGTTTAGACAGCAACCTCTTTTGCGTTTCAAGGAGCTCCACGCAGCCCCCTCTTCTCCTCTGTCAAACGTCATTAAAGGAATACTGAGTTTAAACAACGAGAAAAACCACACTATGCTTATTAGATTTTGCGTATTTGTCTACTGATAAAATATTTCTCTCTTGGATATGAACGTATCTTTGTTTTTATCTTACAGTCCCGTTGACAGAAAGAATGATAACAGTCCACAGAACACTCTTGTGTTACGGAGTAGAACGTAATTGAATCTCGTTGAAGTGAAGCACGGTTAGTAAAGATACGCAAGAGTGAACTGATATTACTGCTGTGTCATAAATTAGCCACAGTCAAATGCTGTCATTTCTTTAAAGAGTTTCGTTTCACTCGGATGGAATTCAGTGACCTATCGCTTAATTCTTAAAACTACACGTGAGATGCAATGACTAACACTAGATCCGGTTAGATAAACGACGAAAGACTAGCAAATTTGAAGCTACAGATGTCATAATCTTGATCTTGTTAAGAACATGATATGCACCAACCAAAATTGTCCAACACTATGACTGGCTTGATTGTAAAAGTATTCCTTGGGCAACGCCCTGAATTTAATCCTACCATAGAAGGAAACGCTTACTCAACCCATAGAAATTGTTTGAATTCCACACTTTACGACGAAAACGACAAACTATCTCCTATGACACATGGGTCATGAATAACATAAACTTGAAAAACACTTCCTTCATTCTATTTGTGATTTATTACGATCGTACGTGAGTAAATTGTATTAAGAAGCCGTCCTACCTACTTATAGCTTGTGTGTATGACCTCAGGGTGATAAATTTCAAAATCTCCAAAGCACCGATGGCAACGAGATCTACTGATAAAAGTAACAGCGTAAACTTCACTGACTGACGTAAAAAAGACTCCCCGGAGGAACAGATAAAGTAGATCTAAGGGGAAGAGACAGATATCAATTGAAGACAGCAGCGTACAATCTCATCAAAACGCCGGGCAACAAAGGTTAGTTTTGCTGTGCTACGTGTTAACACACATGAACATGCTGCTCAGGAGTTTTTTTCATGGTCCTGTAGGTCAAGTTTTTAAATCAATCGAGAGTTTTTTCTGACATTTCCTTTTTATTGTAAGCAGCCAGAAATACAACAGTATTGATAAACTGATGCTCAAACCGGAGGCTTTAATGTGATTTAACCAACATTTCAAGTATGACCGAAACGCGCAATTGTGTCATGATTATGTTTCGAGGAAAAGTAGATCAGAGGAATATTAACGTCACTGAGCAAGAAATGAATTCATGCCATAAGGGTGTTGGTGTGACTGAGAAAAAATTAAAGCCAAACCAAAATCACTTATTAGGGACATGGAAAATTGCAATCGTTGTCTTTGGCAGTACAACTGAGATTCGACCCTGTGACTCATTGGGGATGAAACGATTTCTCGATACCAAAATCGTTAAAATCGTACGATATCAAAATCATCTGACGTTTTACTAAATCCTCAATAGTTTAGTTCAAAATATAAGTTTAGAGTGGCTATGCACAGTTCCATCTCCACAAGAAGGTCCAGTCTCCCATTTCTGTTAAACTTAAGTCGGACGAGTCGCGCAGATCTCCAAGACGTTGCGCCTCCAATAAACACTACATAAGCTCTACTCTTAAGTTACTTAGTATTAAATAAAGAACATCCTTTACACACCACGCATTACGAACACGTACAGCACGACTGAGTTAATCAAAGAACACACACTATATATATAGTATAGTTACAGACACGTTCTCACACTAATGACGTAATCAAAGTATAACTGAAAGACGCAAGAGGATTGGCGCAAAACGGATATTTCAACAATTTCTAAAAAGGATGATGGATGAGGTTGACACTGAACGGCAGCAGAATTGGTGACAGTAGTTTACACAGCCTGGTCACAAAACGTTTCTTAGGCTTGCACCCGAATTCTCAATCGTTGGCCCTTACTCCACTGAGTGTACTGGGTGTATCCATGAATGTCGTCTTTTGTACTCTAAAGCTCCATTTCAACTTCAATCGGAATTCGCAAATCGCATTGCGATCTGTTGTTTGAAATTCGCAAGCGAACGTTAGCAAATCACATGCCAACGTTTGCAATGCTATTTTAAGCTTTTTCATTGATAGACTTTTTGCAACGTTTGCATGCTAACGAAGATCTCGGATAGGTAGTAATTAACCAAGGCCCATGCCAAAAGGGAGAGGAAGAAATTAGACGCGCAATCGAATCGAATTCAATATCATGTCAATTAGTTATGATTTCGCGCAAAAGTAAAAGATAAATATATTTCTTTGGCTAATGTAATAATGAGAAATCGCGCGGAAAATTTTTTAGTGTTTCTTGATGAAGTATGCATTCGCTTTTTTGCGTGTCGCAAGTCGTATACAAATCACAAATTACGATTGAAGTGGAAATGGGCCTTATAGGTAAGTGAAACATAAAATACAAAGTAAACACTATAAAATAAAGACAAAAATTTGTATTTGTAAGCAGCGCAGTTACTTTGAAAGTGTAAATTGTCAAGAGAAAATATATTTCAAAGACTAGGCGTATTTATGTGTAGTGATTTTTACGAAAGTAATACTTGGCCCATCAAAAAGTTATGAAAATTTAGTAATTGGATTTTGAAACAGAAGAACGCTTTGCAAATCAGTTTTTATCATCTCCTTTTGTGGCACATATTCTCATAAATACGTTGATTTCCAAACCGTGTGGCTTAATAAGTTAAGGCCTATTAACAAATAAACTCAATTTTTGTTAAGAAAAGGACAAGAAAATTGGAAAAATAAAAATTTCGAACTATTAAGAAAGTATTCGAGTTAATTAACAGTTTCTTGTCAGAAAACGTGTAATAGCAATCCAAGCCCAAGACGCAAGCTAATCTTGTCCAAGGCAGATACTGTGTGGTTTGTAATAAACACGACCCTACCAAGCCAGTGTCATCCGCCTTTGTAACAGCCTTGTAGAAGTTTAGACATACGTTTAACGGTAATTGTCATGTAGAGAATAATGCTGATGACCATTACCACTTTTAAAGCAAAATACACCGATGGACTTATGTGGTAAGCTTTTAGATAATTCAGGCTCCTTGATCACCTTATCTCTTGTGATTACATTTTTGTATTAGGAACCAACATCAATGTAATTGTCATTGCCGGTTTCATCCAAAGAGCTTTCTTAACAGTTGTTTAATATAAAAGTTTAATATGTTACTAGGGGCTGAAATTTTCATGCCATTCCCGTCTTCGTTTCTTCAGTCGTTTTAACTCATATGGGTGCAAGCATGGAAAATACTATAGTGGGGAGCTTGTGCTTACTTTCCTTACTCTTTTGCGTAAGCGCTGAGTTCTACACGTATGATTCAGTTAGAGAGTCAAACCAACAATTTACTGTATACAAAGCGAGTATGAAGCAAATGCAAGCACATTTTGGTAAAATGATTTCAAATCCCACATCGAAAGATACCACACTCTACAATAAACTGACAGCATACAAAGTTACATTCTGCGAGTTTCTCTTTTAGCAGCTCCAGGTCATCATGGTATTATTCAACGGCAAGGAAGACTGAGGACAACAAATTTACTATTATTTTGTGGTACAAACTTGAAAATCGCCTTGAAAATCTGCGACATTGCGCATTTTTCGTTTGTCACTCTTCAGAGTATGAATAGTCAGAAAGAAAAGCATAGATATATGGCAATCTTCTCACACGAAACATGGATCAAAACTAGCCAATCATAAACAAGATAGGAAAAAGACAAAGAGAAAATAAAGAAACAAAACATTATTGGAAGAGTCCAAGTGAAAAAAGCAACCCGTTTCTGCCTACAGAGAACTGGTTTTATTGTTTTAATGTAGACAGAGTCCACACACTTAGAGTGAAGGAACACTTTCCATAAGAGTCCTGTTGCTTCACTTGAAAATGTCCTTTCTTCTTATACTACATTCTTAATTTTGTGATTGATTCCAATTTACAATCTATGTAAATGATTGGTTTTCTGATGTCAGCATTCTATGTTAATTAATTATTTTATAGTCCGCTTTAGACCAAAAGTAATTAGTTTGGAAATAGAAGTGACAAAACAGAGCCTTCGTATACTTTATCCACAGCCTGCCTATGTGTCGCAAATTTTACGTGTTCTATGTTGGAACCGATTTATGGAGCTCGTACATATGTTGTAGGTTCTTGCAACAAATATATTTAAACATTTAACAAACTTTATTAAAATAAAAAATTACAAAATATGATAGTTGACACAAATGTTAATCTTTTTCGTTCTCTAAGCCATTTCCTCTTTTCTGACAGCATGCTGTTTTCTCGACTTGACGTTTTTAACCGGTATTGTTTTCAAAGAGATATAAGTGTCATCTTATCGCGCATGCGCAATAGTTTGATTATTTTTTAAGCTGCGACTTATCAATTAAGAACTTTCACTTTATCAGTTTGTGTATCTTTATTTCAAAAAGGAATTCATATTAACCACAATCTCGAAAATCCATGAAAGAAATTCACCTTGAAAATTTGCTACATTGCGCTAAAAACATACTTAAAAGCTATTTTCGTCTGACACTCTTCAGAGTACGAAATGTCAGAAAGGAAAGTATATGTATATGGCAACCTATTTATACGAAACATCTAGCAAAACTTGCCAATCCTAGACAAGACAGGAAACAAATAAAGAGATAATGAAGAAACAAAACATTGGAAGAGTCCCAGTGAAAAAACGAACTTATTCTGCCTACAGAGTACTGGTTTTCTTGTTTTAATGTAGACAGACTTAGATGAAAGGACGATCTCGCTGTGCCAATTATCCGAAAATTCTCGTCCTTATACATTTTGGTGCATTCTGAATTTTTTAGTAAATACTCTGAAGAGTGTCACACGAAAAAAGCTTTTAAATATGTTTTTAGGGCAATGTCGAAAATTTTCAGGGCGATTTTCAAGGTCTGTACTACAAAAAGATTGTTAAAGAAATTCGGTTGGTAACCCCCCTTGCCATCAAGTCATCTTTTTAAATTACAATACATAATCAACCTTTTACAGTGAAAATATTGACATTCAAGTCACTGTGTTCATTATATTTTGCTCGCCATCTTCACATAAACTAATGCCTGGTCAAACAAACTTCAAGTAAATCTATTAACTGAGTCAAAGACAGCTTTTAAAAAACAGGTGAGTGAACCAACGAAATAGAGCTTAAATCACTCATTTTAAAGAAAATGGGAATCGTTGTCCTGCACATAAACAATGCCGACCAGCCATTGAAAACATTGGAACCAGCTGCTACGAATGTCAGCCGTCGTTATAATGGACCCAAGCTAAATTGTCAATAACAAGACAGAAATCGAGGTGTATTTATTCATATTTGCATACTTTAAGAAGTAATGGCATGGTATTTGTCCTTATTTAAGCATGACCTAGGATAACCTTACCTGACAAAAAGTACTCATTCACACTTTTGTCGTCCGATTGCTTGTCTGCAGTTACAATCGTCAATAGTCTTCGCAGGACTTCCTTGCGACAAACATGACTCGAAAACACTATTAGGGTTTGAAGGGTTAAATGATTTTCTAAGTTTAGTGCAATCACAAAAAACTATTACAATGTATTATAAACCAGTTGAATCATGACTGTTTATTAAATATAAAATGAGTTCGAGACTTAAAGAATTTCCGAGAAATAAACAATTCTCTTAGATGTGGCCCAAACCGACGACCTTATGTTTTGGGGGCAGTCTGCTCTTATCAGTAAGTTACCTGACTTTGGACTTTGTTTGTTAGAAGTGACTTTATTTTTTTGGATTTTGCATGGTATTCTGTTTGATGCATTGGATCTTGGGATTTGGATCAATACAACTGTAACAATATTTTGCATTGGAAGACTTTTTACAAAAGATGAAAGTACGTTTGCATTGTCTTCATCAAAGAAGAGCCTTAATAATCTCTGTGGTGTATTTTTGTCAGTAATGGTCCAGGAAAGGTCAGGCACAATGTTATGAATATGAATTGCTGCTACACGTAACAATGTCATAAGAATTTTCTTCAAGTGTAATCTAATGCTCCGGTATTCAACACCATACCGCCCAAACATTGTATGAAATTAATACAAAGCAGTGAAGTTATGGTGCAGATTCCTTGTTGCAATCTTATCTACATGTATCTGAAAATTGAATTAGTTTAGCTTTTTTCTGTGAACTAAAATTATTTACTCTTCCGAAAGTAAAAATGAGCGTCTGCAATGTAATATTACTTTACTTCAAAAAATGTTGAAATGTTGATGCTGTTGTGTTTGCTTAAAATGTCACACAGTTAATACTTTATCTAAAACGATGCCACTTTAAAATAGTTACCGACCAGAATTATATTTTAACTTTAGCTCAAAACATTAATCACTACCCAAAGGTTAGTGGCATGAGATGGTAGTGCCCAGTCTCCATAACGAGCTCTTTTGTATCCACTTTCGTTGCAGAGTCTCCTGCATCGTTTCGTTTACCTTCAACAAAGCTTTGATCTGTGCTGTTGTTGTCCGGTAGACGTTTTGAAGGTGGATTTTTCTTGCTTGTCATATATTGTAGAGTCCATAATATAATTTATATTCTTAGTATCTGAGACACGGAGAATTTCATGAATTTTTAAAGTGTACTACATTTACACGCGGATACACAGGGCATAATTCCGAGGGCTGAAACTTTATTTTGAAAAGCAAAAGTAAGGTTGCCTTCTATGAACATTTTCTCAGCCATAGTTATAAGTATTGCATTTACTGGATATCGACAAGAGTCCTCCCAAGCTGAGACAAAGCAAAAAGAGTAAAGCCCCAATTCTTAAATCTTAAATTACCAAAGAGGAAAACGTCAATGTCAAGATAATTTTAGACAACAGTAGATGCTGCGTAGAAAAAAATCACAAAATTGCACTGCGGTGGGGCCAGTACATAACTGTAAAATAAATTTGTAACTTTACCGCCCGTTAGAAAAAGATAACGATTCATCCGCAAATTTGTGACCTACAAGGCCTTAGTCGTGTGACAGAAGGACAGTTATTCTGTTTAGCAAATGTCTGTGTCGGTAAGTTAATGAAAAATTGCATGGCTTGATACAAAAGAAACTCATATGACCCTGGTTATCCTCCGTTCCATTTGCGCCTAAAAACATGTTAAAGTCCGAAATCCATCTTTGCCATCCTATGAAACACAATCGGCATAGGTTCCATTTTGCTGGCTCGTCGCCAATGCAATTGTTAAGGCCGCTGAATCTGAAAAAACTACTAATTAATTAATACTCGACCTTTTCTGGTCTATTCCACACCCATTTAATAACACGTCAAAAGTTAATCTTACAGAGAAACCAAACCATCTTCTAAAAGTTATGGAGTTGGGTGTTTTTTATGTCATTGCCAATTGTATTTATAAATGTCTCTGAGATTTTGATACATTTCAATACCTGGTCTTTCCTATGTTGCGTAAATTGCTGCCTCAAATTTTACATTGTCTACTACGCTCGTGCTAATGTAAGAACAACGGGAAGTGCGGTATTAATATTGATCACGATGTTACAGATCGAGTATAGACAAATTATAAAATCGCCTCGAAAATTTGTGACATTGCGCTAAAAACATACTTAAAAGCTTTTTTCGTCTGACACTCTTCAGAGTATGAAACGTCAG
>JANTCA010027581.1:0-22225 GCA_024741275.1 Chironex yamaguchii | reverse complement strand
GTATGATTTTAGCGCAATGTCGCAAATTTTCAAGGCGATTTTCAAG
This sequence comes from Chironex yamaguchii, assembly GCA_024741275.1. NCBI lineage: Eukaryota > Metazoa > Cnidaria > Cubozoa > Chirodropida > Chirodropidae > Chironex > Chironex yamaguchii. The sequence goes on along the minus strand of JANTCA010027581.1, from coordinate 22,179 downwards.
TTTTGTACCACAAAAAGATTGTTCATATATTTATGTATATATATATGCATTGAGTACTATAAATACTAGTATTGGATTTAGTCAATTTTTGCTTTTATATATAGATATACATACATCAAAACCCAGACATGCAAAAATATACAAGTATCAACAACAGTGGTCGTAAACTAGTGAAGCCAGGGGCGGTGCTGAGGGGTATTCACTGAATACCTATTTTTTTCAAAGATGTCCGTATATTTTTTTAGCTACAAAATTTCTCTCCTGCACAAGACATAGATTAATGAAAGAACCCTTTCACCTTGTCAGAAATGACATGCCTATGGTACTTCCTTTCTTGAGGATGATAATCCATTCAGGAATTTTTATTCATTGAACTGAATAGCTGTTGAAATTTACAGATTATGACCACAGTGTAGCACGAGAGGTATTCAGAGTCTGTGCTCAATACTATCTCTTTGTTTCTGGAGCCCTTTGTGACATCAGCTACCATTGACCATTTGGCCTCATGACAACGAGTGTCTGAGCATAACATATTCAGTTATCATTTTGAATACTGCGGCGAGGCTTTCCATGTTTTTGCTTTCCACTAAAGTTTTGTTTGATGGATAGGGTCCTGGGAAACGAGTATCGTTGGGGTTTTTCATAATTTTTTTTCCCGATCCCAACAAAGAAATCAACTCAATCACCAACACTTTAATATCTTAAACCAGATGCTCAAATTTTTCCAATGTTGTGATAGTCCAACAAGTAGTATCCACTACTTGTTGGCCATGAAGGGGTCCATGATTATCCAACTCTCCAACATCATGAATAAAAAAACTCTACTTTATTCATGTCGTAAAACTTGAAAGTAAGCCAAAAATGTGGTGGCGAGCTTCAAAATGCAGATATGAACGTTTTTTTGAGACAATGAGATCCCTTTTAGAAGCTGACATAATCAATCAGAATCCTCAATACCTTGCCCTTTTGGTGGCTTTCAGGAGGCCGTAAATCTCCGAGAGTTTAATTGTAATGTAATATTTGATCACAACAGCAACCCTGGGGTTTTTTAACCTAAGGCCCTTTTCCTTTTCACTTGAAGCATTTTACCAGCCCTCGTGTACCTCAACTTTCAACGACAATGATGTTGCAGATCTTTCCACAATTTAAGATCAGCATGGAATTTCAATTATAGTCACATTGGGTACTTTTGCATTTCTTAAAAACTTTTGATTTCCTAAACCCTGTTTTTCCAGGTCCTTAATTTTAATCTATATCATAAGTGCATGTATTATTACAATGTTGTGATTAATTGCTGTCTCCTTTACAATTAACACAATTACCGTATTTAAAAGTATTTATAAGTCTATTAAAAAATCAAAAATACAAATCAATAAGTGCGTAAAAATTAAAGATCAATTGACTTTAACTCTTATGCATTGAAACATAATTTTTACACATGTATTTGACACCGAGAGTAAACGTTCTAGCATGCATAAGGCAATTAAAACGTTTCCTATTAGTGCAAAATGAATCATTCTTTCAAATCAAGTAGTGAAAAAATGTCTAAATTGAAGCCTGCTAAACGGCATAAGAAATAAATAAAGTTACAAATTAGCCTTCGAAAGATGACAATGCAATAACTGCAAAATAGAAATATCTTCTTTGTGATCAGTTAAAAAGAGCTCTTTGTGATGTTTTACAGTGATCCATTACCCAAAATTTATAGGCAGGGCATTCCTTGCACTCTCCTTGAGAGAGTAATTCTTTTCCTAAGATTTGAATACCTATTTAAATTTGGCCCCAGCCGCCCCTGAGTGAAGCATACAGTTTAACTACATGAGCAATGCAGACAATTACAAACCTTCTCCATTCCTTTTCTATTTCTTTTCTTTTTGCTTCCCTTTCAGCCTCAGCAGCAGCTTTCTGAGCAGCCTGATGTTCAGGATTAAATGAACTGCCTTCAACATAATCATCCTTGATACCAAAAGCCTCTTTCATTTTTTCATTCCTTTTCTCACTTGCTTCAGCTAACTGATGAGTTCCCATTTCGCTATGGAAAGTAGAAAATGCAAATGAATGATTTAACAGAAACTTAATTGTTTCCGCAACTTGATGAAGGTTCTCGTAATACTGACACATTTCATTATAAGGATAGAATGTACACAATAATATTTGTGCTTGATTAGTGTCCTTGCGTTTCAAAGACACAAAATGTGACACAAACATTGTATCATGCCCCAAAATATACAAGTACAAGTATACATGTCCTACATAATAATACTTGACATAATAGAATGCACAGTATTTGTGATGAGAACACAATTACTACAAGTTTCTTCTTGACAGCATGGCCATCGTGCGTTCCTATGACCAAACAAAACTACATCTGGTATGAAGATGTTAATTAATGTTGTAATACCAAACTGTTCTCAATAAGTGGTCAAAACAACAACCAATTAATCAAGTGTCAAAATTAAAAATACCTTCAATTATGGTTGTAAAATATCCATACCTGTATACAAATCTCCTGCCATTATACATATAGCATAGTGGTGGTAGGAGGAGTGAAATAAAGCAACCTCAGATTTCCAGATGACATAGACCTGATGGCTGGTTCAGAAGAAGAACTCCAAAGATTAATTTCATCATTAGAAGTGGGAAGAGCAAGATCCTTGTCAGTTGGCCTTAACTGCCAGCAGGCCAAAATCATGATGTACAATGAAGAATAAGTACAATCATTCACATATATAGGTTCCACTATCAACAGAGGACAGGAGGAGCTGTACCAAAATTGAAAATTGCCTGAGGCTGGCTACTACACAGATGGCTAAACTAAACACTATTTGGAAAAGCAAGGAGATTCCTGGAAAAGCAAGGAGATTCCAGTAAAAACAAAGATAAACTTGTAAAAGGCACTTTTTACAACAATTGTTACTTATTGTTAAAACACAAGTTGGATGATACCAGCAGCATACAGAAAAATGTTGCAGACTTTTGAATACAAATGCTATTGGCGTATATAGAGAGTCTCATACAGAGAAAGGAATACCAATAAGTACATAAGACAAAGGACTGAAACAGAAGCAGGAAACCAAACACCTCTACTAGAAACAATCAAGAAACCAAAACTCTCAAGCTTTGGGCATGTAGCAAGAAGTCAAAGTTTGGCCAAGACTGCCACACAGGGAAAGACAGAAGGAAAAAGGCCATGGCTGAAGTGGGCCGCCAACACTGAGGGTTGGGCAGGGTTAAGCTAATGGACTGTAGGAGAGTTCAAAAGATGGTAGCTGCTGTTCCACAACCACGACACAAAGAGTCACGGGATGAGTTACTGATTGAGTGATTAGTACTGTGATGGCAAGGAGGTTTAAGTTTGGCTTTTGAGTCTGAGGGTCACCTTAAATTTAAAGTTCACTCAGAACTTTATTTCTGTTCGATTTTGGTTACCTAAGGACTAAATTTCAAGTTTGAAATGTTGCAGAACTTGATTAAATCATAGAAGGTTAAATATATTTTTTGTCAATTTTGGATGTATTAATTTAGGGGTGGCGCCTATACACAGGTTTTTACTGTACACCATAAAATCACATCGTAATTTCTAAAAACGGGTACAAATTACAAACAAAGATTAGAAAAGTTTAGTTTTGTTGTTAGTGTAAGCCAAGTAACACGTTATTACTATTACCTTTTTCCTTCTGCAACTTTATTGCTTCCACTCTCAATACCTTCCTTCTGAAGCAGTTGTTCTCTAAGAACTGTCACTTTTTCGTTAATTTCTTCTTCTGTGTAACTAAATTAGAAAACAAGGTAATGTTGATATATCAGGTTGCAACTCTACAGAAATCATGATACAGCAGCCATGTTAACACATTTATATATGTTACTCATGAGTGAAGCATTACCACAATAGTTCCAAGAAGTAGCCAAGAGAAATTTCAAATGGAACATACTCAGTTGACACCTGTTGATGGAAAAGGACATTCTCAGTTTGACTGGAGATATTGTAAGAGCAAACAAAGATTTGCTTAACAAATGTTTTTAACTTGTATGTGGTATACAACCATAGAAAAGAGTTTATGACAATTAAATAACCTAATCTGTATGTTTAAATCCCATTTATCCAAGAATTATCCATCACAACACTTTCTGAGTAATGAACCAACATGAAAAGTATCATCAATCAATGCAACCAAAGCATCACAAATAAAACACAACAAATCAACTCAGGATGAAGTAGGTAGGTGAGGTAGCAGTTGGAAACCTGCTGTAGCCAGAGCAGAGTTGTCTCAAGGTTCTCCTGTCTTCCCTGTGAAGTTGTTTTTCTAATGGGAAGATGTCGGGTGGAATGTTGTCAAGCAAAGGGTTGGGGTCCAGTCTTCTGGCTTGTTCCACAATTTTGCTTTTAAAGTCTGGGTGGAGTGGTTTCATATTATTCTGTAGTACTTGGAGTAGAGGGTGGCTTTTTTCTTGGTTTGGGTTGTGGGGTGGCACAGCTATCAGCTGGATGTCAGGGATCTGCAGCCGAATATTGGCTGGCCAGTCTGTGTGCTCTTTAATGGGAAGAATTTCGGTGGAGATGAGGCATAAGGGTCAATTCGTGGCATCCAGTGGCAATCCTACGGACCGAGTTTTGTATTTGTTGGAGCTTTTTCAGGTTTGAATCTGAGATTTGAGGAGCACCATAGGGAGGGAGAAAATTGTATAGGTACTGGTGAGAGATTCCTTGTCCTGACCGCAGTCAGACAAGGCTTTGAGAGTGTTGTTTCTTCAGGAGGCTTTGAGTTGACTGCTGCAAAATGGGTGTTGAAGGTAAAGTGGGTATTGAAGACGACAACCAGGATCTTGCGATTCTTGTTGAAGTGGAGAGGTATGTTGCTGATGGTCACATTGGGGTGATATTTAGACTGGTGAGTAACTGGAGTGAAGAGTGTTCTGGTGGACTTTTCAGGTCATACTATTAACAAAAGGCTTTGAAGATGATTTTGGAGGATGTTAAGGTACTGGGGTACTCCAGAGTGGACTTCACTTGACTTGGATTTTAGTCTTTTGATTTGCTCTTTCTTCATTGGAGGTATTTGGAAAGCCTGGTCCAGGATAGTCACGGTTATTTTCTGTAGGAGGACATGGTGTGAAGTGGAGTCAAAAACTTTTGAGAGGTCCAGGGCAGCAGCTATTGCTCAGTTGGGAGGCTTCTTGGAGTGATGCCCAATGGTTGTCAATTGTTTGCTGAGGGAGTTGGTAATGAGTTTTGGATTGGTGATGTCTTTTCCATTGCATTTGACTGCAATATTTGGCAGGGTGAATAGCTTGTTATTAATGGGTTTGATGGTTCTCCAGAATGTTGCAGAGTCTATCTTGTAGTTCATGTTAGAGATAAGTTCTTGCAACTTAGTTCTTTTCCAATTTGTGAGGAGGTTGGTGAGGTATACTGGGTCAGCCGTTGTAGCTGCCTGTGGGAACTGTAGGAGCATCAACCGAAGTATTCTGTGCAAACGAGTATTTGAAAGGGTAAAGATATTGATGAAACACTATTTAAATCTTGCACAATATTTCTTTTGCCAATATTGGTGACACAGAGAGTAAGATTATTAAGGTCAGTTTACATGTAAAAATAACTTCAAAGCACAGGGCTGCCATCGACACTTTCTGTCTATGCAGGCAAGGTATGGCATAACAGTTCCTTCATCATGTATATCGTGTTGTGCTTAGCAAATTGTTGCTGCCCTTAATCGTCAACAAGATGGTAGTAAGGTTGGCAATGCCAAATGCTGACCTTAGTATCAAGGGATGGGTTAATGGCTTGAAAATGAGGAATAAGCACCTATTGCTTCATTTTCGATGTTGTTGCTTTTACAAAGGACTGACCATCGACTCACTCTTGTCACTTATTGTACTTGACATGATAATTAAAATACCACCACCACCTTACCATCTTACAAGTCATCTTCATACCAACGCTACCATTCTAGATGAAAATTAATCATTCAACTTGGGAAAAGAAGGAAAAATGCAACCAACAATAAAAGGCCAATGGTATAAAAAATGAATATTCCAACAGAAAGTGAAAAGACAAGACTTGACGCAGCACTATTATGGGAGCAACATTCCATATATACATTTGATATAAAGAACTCTACCCTCAAAGTTTTAACTAGACAAAACTGACAAAGATTTCGTCACTTTATTACTGTTTATAAATTTCTGTTGTTTGAGGTTGTCTCTTTCATTGGAATATAGAAATCAGGCAATGAAGTAAAAACAATGCTGTTATATTATAGTCTCCATGGTGGGACGGATGTTCTAAGCAACTTGTTGAAATCACATTTGAAAAACAATTCTAGCAATGCTAAACATGATCATAGGTGCATTAGCCCACCTGCTGCGCGATATGTGCGGGTAATTTCCTTTCATGGTCAGAACAAAAAGCTAGTTTGAAATGGAAAAAAAATTAACGTTGGGTAGAAAGCTACGTCATTTTATCCCGTATTCTTCAAAGCGATATATGATATCTTTGTCGATCATACCATTCTTTCTTACCTTCTGGTATAAATACGCCTGGAGCTAACTTGGTTTACTAACCTGCTGCCCTATCTATACCCAAGGAACATTGCCTCTCATAGGCAAACAATTTAACTTGCTTACAATACAAGGAAAGTAAAGGAACTATGCAGTTATTCATCAATAAAACAATCTGTTGAGGCAATCCAAATAGTCTGCTTTACCAGAAAGCGAAAGTATTGTAAGAATACTTAAGTAACTTGACGCTGAAAAAATGAAAAGGACTTAAGAAAAGCCAATGTAAGTGCCAGTCGAACTTACCCCCTATCTTCCATCATTTCCCTCAATTCCATGCACTTCAACTCAATCTGTCGCTTTCGTTCATGCTCAAGAATATCCTTGTTGGGCTTTCTAGTCATGCTTTGCTCAAACTTTGTCAGATCCGCCTCCTTAGCGTAATCTAACTTCTCCCTGCTCATTCTTATAAAAGATAAGTTACGCTGGACATAGCCATTCGTGCCCGAACCACGCGGTGTCGATAGACCAATGCCGTTGTACATTGTGAACGTATGTTCGTGTCCCAGCTATACAGCACCTTGCTCATCTAAAATGGTAAAACATAGACAATTAATTCAGTGAACACATTAGACAGACCCGTTTTCCTTGTGAACTTTGTAGATACTTCCTCAGTACGTGTAAGCCACAGCAAAGTAAGACGAGATAGCAAACAGGGATTTCCCACAATGCAAAGTAACAGCAACACAGTTGAACAAACATAAGCTGTTGTCAATTTCTAATACTTTGCAATGAGATTTTTCTAATTATTATTACGCAGAGAGAGACGTCTGTCTGTTTTTATCTTCGTTGGATTATTGGATTTTGTCATTGAAGAAAACATTCTCCTATTCATAGTAAGGTCTCTTAGGTTTTATTTAGGGAAATCTAAACAACATCTGGTGAAGCCACAGGATCACCACCAAGATCAAACTCAAACTCATGACCACATTGGTTTTCTTGATTGCAAGGTATGGTATCTGAAACCTGGACCCTCCGGAACGCAGACTGCAAAAAGATTGAAGCTTTAGAGTTAGAGACAGAACAAACCATTTTTTTTAATAAGAAAAGTTGGGCACCCCCAGAGAATAAAATCACGGTGGCCCAGTTAGCATATCTCAGCCTTATATCCCGTCGGAGCCCGAAAAGTCTGGAGAAGGCCATCCTAACAAGTTGCTGTTACAAGAGCACAGGGACGACACTTGGACTGACTCCTTGAAGGCAAAAACTTGCAATACCATCGGAGAACTCGGATGGAAGACTAGTGATCGTGAAGGTTGGACCCGTTTCATCAATGTGACCACATGAGGCTGAACTTCGGCTGAATGACAAAGATGACTATTCATAGTTTTAAGCGTGGAAATATTTGTAAAGACCTATAGAATCATTCCTGACACATTCACAAGCCACTCGTTTGTACGGTAAATTCTTTTATCCATCCCCAAACTCACGGAATGAAGTTGACGGGGAAAATAAGACTAAGTGATATCCCTACAGTAATAGGATCAAACAACATGTTCCAGCCACTGGACGCTAAGCATCAATTCCTCCTAGAGAACAGCCATCTCGCGCTTGCAAAGTGGAAATGACTGCCAAAAAAATGCAATTCTACCATAGGCCAGCATTTACTAGAAATATTTAGAATGCGGCAAAATGCATTAGGAGGAGAATTTTGAGATAATTGACACAGCTAGATCGTCCTTTCATATAAATGTATTGGAGTCTGTCTACATTAAAACAAGAAAAACCAGTTTTCTGTAGGCAGAAAGAGTTTTTTCACTTGGACTCTTTCAATAATGTTTTGTTTCTTTGTTTTCTCTTTCCTTTCTTGTTTACGATTGGCTAGTTCTGCTACATGTTTCGAATAAATAGGTTTCAATATACGTATACTTTCCTTTCTGACGTTTCATACTCTGAAGATTGTCAGACGAAAAAAGCTTTTAAGTATGTTTTTAGCGCAATGTCGTAAATTTTCAAGGCGATTTTCAAGTTTTGTACTATAAAAAGATTCTTCAGGTATAAGGATTGCTGCAGCCAAGTACAATTTAGATGCCTTCAAACTTCTTTTTGTCGAGCTACCGATACTTCCAAAATGATTCTCGCTTATTTCTTAAGCTGATAGGAACTATCAAGCTTTCTTTTCCTCTGTGTACATTCTTCAGTTTCTCGATTAGTCATTTTGTGAAGTCCTATGTTTCACATCCTAGTTTGCTGCAAGTTTTTGTTGTCTAGGATTTTAACTTTGCCGTCGCCTTTCAAGGATATAAAAGTGTTAGAGTACACGGCAAAGTATGTCACCCCTTTGTAGACCGTGTCATATTCTAAATTTACTCTTCTGTAACTTAAGACACGATATGCGATAACTGTAATGTTAAAGAGTGGGTTAATGCATGGAAGAACAGAAGCGAACTTATGATAGTGACCACTGGAGCGTCGAACTCAGATGTCACGGCTGCCATCCGATGTTTTCATGTATCGTAGTTCAATGTCATTGAAGGTCTTTTACCGTCCCCTGTTTCTAGACAGAGTGGTTAATTGTGTTCTGCTACTATTCTAACAGTTCAGTTTCCTGTTTGGAGCCAGTCAGTAATTGAATCAATCTTGTTTGTTATCTTACCCTGATTTCCTTCTGGATTAAATATAAAATTTGTCACTTCATCGCCATGCGTGTCCAATGATTGAGGCCTTGTAGATCGGAAATTCGTGAATGGAACATCATTCAAAAGGCCAGTGAAGTTACTTGAGTTTCAGTAACAGAATACAAGTACGCGCAAAATGAATTGAAAAATAGAAATTGGCTGTCCACTAACAGGAGATTCGAACCATGTACCGCTGGAAAAGTTTTTAGATTTTTCGATAATTAGTTACTTATGAGCCTGAAGGCGCTATTTTATTGTGTGCTAGTGTTTTAACTCTTCGTGTATTTTCTTGCAAACATCTTGTAAGTTACACAGAGTCGCTGATCGATGCGTTCCTTGTGGGAGCGAATTATGCATTTTCGCACTAATAACTTATGTTAATCTATGCAGAAATTTTTCGTTGAGGGTTATTTTTCTGCAATCATATCAATTTGAAGGATAGTTTTTCACACCAATCTATTTCATTCCACTGTGTTTTCCAGTTCTCTTTCTGCAGAAGCGAGACAGGAACACGAAAGGAGCAAGGGTTTCTTATATCTAAGGGGACACGTGAGTTACACAGTACATACATTACTGAAAATGAGCATTATTCAAAAGATCGCGGAAATTGAGGCCGAGGTAATATTTTTATTCAGTAAACCTGTTTATTCTGTCAGAAATCGCATGAATCAAAGGTATTCCGAGACAGAGTATGTACGTTGAGGTTTGGGAGACATTTATACAAATCATATGGTAACAACTGACAGTGCAAACAATAGTATAAAAAAGAATTGACAATTGTACTGGCACGATACCCAAATTATTAATGTACGGGGTACATGGTACCCTGACTGACTTCAATGGATTCTTCCCGGGGGATGATCTTGACCAAATCCTAGATTCTGGATCAGTCATTTTTGTAATGAACCGATAAAATTACGGCTAGTAGTCTTCATGAGGATAATCTAGTAATCATGTTTGATAATGATATCTTCATGATTCGTCATCTGGCAAGGAAGTTATGGCGTGAAAAGTCCTTGTTGCTTGAATATTGATATTGGCTTGGTGGAGGTATGCACTTTCAGGGTGCTTATAGTTGGTTGATTTTTGTACCAAATTACAATTTTTTTTAAAGATATAAAACGCAATTCTCTATTACAGTTTATGTCATCAGTGGAGAAAAAGTGGAGATTGCAACCACACATTTGTGTTATGCCAGCAATAAGATCCCTTTTGACACTATACATTAAGATTTTTGGAAACATCTGACAGTGACACTTTGCAGACATATAAGAGAGTTCAAAGAAAGAAAACATTCCTTAAAACCCTGGTTGAAAATGACCAAATGCAGTTGAATGTACAGTACGATAAACAAGATGAACGCTATTTGACAACTAAATTAATTATGAGCCATCCTTTTTTTCATTTCTGTGCATTTATTTTGGAAAATGATAGATATCCTGTATTACTACAAACCTGGCAAAAGAATAATGCATTAATATCACTGCTTTGCCCTCTAGATGGCCAGAACACAGAAAAATAAAGCCACTATGGGTCATTTAGGCATGCTTAAAGCAAAGTTGGCCAAATTAAGGAGAGAGCTTTTGACACCAAAAGGTGGCGGTGGACCTGCTGGAGAAGGTATATGTTTTTGATAGCATTAAATGAGGAAGTATACATTTGTTGATACATGAACATGTTGTCATCGTTAAAGTGCCTTGCCCTCTGGACGTTGGCAGACATGACCCTCCACAGCTTTCTGTTGCTTGATGGGTGATGTCACTTGTTCTGTTCAACCATTCACTCATTGCAGTCATGTATGGAAGCCTCTGGGCTCCTGTGCTCTGTATTCCCTTGATTATCCCTATCAATAGACCTTTTCGGTGTTACGTCATACGGCCCATTGTCAATGGTAATGCTCCAACGAAGGGGCAAACAATGGGGTCCGTCAACAGCGTTTCCTATGGAGCATGGCCTTGTTTTGGTATTATTTTTATTAGTAGTAGTATTAGTGTTCTTAAGGTCTTCTGCGTTGAATAATGCCATCAAAGTACATTAATAAGTGGGGAGAAGCACAGGGAGAATATTTAGAGAAACTTGAGGGTCCTTCCTTTTTATAGAATTATTGTCTTATGAAGTATACTTGCCATCTCTGGCAGTAAGGTCGGTGTGTGTTCACAACACAAAAACCTAACCTCGACAGAGTTAAGTCTTTGATGTAAAGTTACTAACATGCTGCTCTAGACACATGATCTTGGCCATAAGGTATTCTTGCTTCAAGTAGTCAATCTCCATGACTGTCCACTTCAGCTTCAAGTTCAGTGGTACTGTAGACTACAGAAGTGAAGAATCTTCATTAGGAGAAGCGTCTTATTTTAAATAGCAGTTTGTAAGTGTAGGGATCATGTTAAATAATTGTTAAATAGATTTGTTTTGCCGTGTGATTTGTTTAGGCTATCTAATTTCTTACAGTTGTTAGTGGCCTTATTGTACAACTTAAAGTTTTAATGCTGCGATCTGCTTTGTTTGTTCCTTCAACTTGTTGCTATGCGCGGTTGTTAAGGGGAACCAAAAAGGTCTATATTGTAGATTGCAAGCTATTCTTTCTATATTAGAATCATCAGAATCAGTTTAATCACATGACTCACCAGGCTAATGTTACGGTGAACTAAGTTGCCCTTGGTTATTTGGGTAGGATGAGAAAAACTGATCTGCTATTTCCCCAGTTCTGTAAATGGTTTGGCATGTTCAGAGTCTTCCAAATGCTGACATTATCTCTTTATTTACTGCATCTGGTCCACAGGCTTTGTTTTTCTTTTTTTTATCTCAACTCTAATTTCATCAACAAGAATTCTAGGTCTTGTCATGTTTTCTGTATCGTAGGTTTGTCTTGGCAGTCATCATGAAATAGATCTCAAATACATTCTTTCCACTTCTTCATTGTTGCATCTTTTACTGTCAGGACTGTTCTACTACATGGTCACATATTCTATTCGGTTAGCCTTAGGTGTTTGCTTTCCTCAAAGATTCTTTTCCTGTCCGTTCTTGGCAGTTGTTCTTTCACACTCACCATTCAACCAAGCCACCTTTCCAGCTTGACACATTTTTCGTGATGTTCTTGCTCAGATGTTTATAGGCTTCACATATTATTTGGCATGTATCCCTTCCTTCTCCACAGGATTTGATGTGGCAAAAACTGGTGATGCTCGAATTGGCTTTGTTGGTTTTCCGTCAGTTGGAAAGTCAACACTTTTGACTAATCTGGCTGGTGTATACTCAGAGGTAGCAGCATATGAATTCACTACATTAACAACTGTCCCAGGTAATAAATAACTGAAATTATTATACATTTTCCATTTGTACCTGCATTGGTATTTCCATATATTTGTTGATCAGTTTCTGTGTGATTATTTGGTTAGTCATAAATATTTCACATGTGTTATAGCCAAAAAAGTGTAACTGTGCCCCCTTTGTATAGTATTTTTAATGTGTATAAATATAGACAGGTCTATAACTTTTTCAATTTCATGTATTATCAAGAGTGAACATATTTGGAAGCTAAGTTTATGATATATGCGTTGAAACGTGTAATATTGTATTAGTTAGCCATCGAATTACATGTCTTTCTTTGTTGCTAATATTTGTTTTGATTTTGATAAAAATGGGTGCTATAATAACCCATTTGTGCATTTTTTGTAGTATACAATTATAGGTCATTCCAGTGTAGACTTGTTAAATTGTGTTGATATCTATATAGATATACTATGATCCTCCTGTAGTCTTCGTATAAAATACAGTTTCTAATTATATGTTCATCAGCCTGAATTCTTTCAGCAAAACAAGTGTATTAGCTGCATTGGAAGCTGCTGTCTTTTTAAAGCAACAGAGTAATGTTAGATTCCCTACGTAGGTGCCATAGTGTTAGGTAACCCTTTAGCCTTCCAAGATTGGCAAGATGAGTCCTTCTGCAGGGAGAAGTTAGCAAGTACCCCAAAAAGTAAAAATTATTCATGTCTTGACAAGAAATGTGCTGGCAACCAATGCAAGAGGAGCATTTTTGCCTCTGACTTCTGTCTGACTGTTATCTCATCATCTCCATTAGCTATAAAGTATTAGAGCCTTTTCCCTTTTTTGATCCATCAGGTGTTATTAGATATAAAGGAGCAAAAATTCAGGTATGCCTATGTTCCTTATATTTTGTTCTAAAATTGTTGACAGATATTTGAAGTAGAAATTAGCTCCTGTAGATATAATAAGACTTTAAAACAATTTTAAACCATCGAAAATAAAAGCAAATATGAAGATGACAATGGTAAAATGAAACATCAATACTAACAAGTTTGAAGATCTTTTTAGCAAGGTTTGATTTGTGTTTTATCTTTCCCCTTTGCTTGAATAATCAATGTTATTCCTTACAGGTATGTATCAATGATCATTTGCTCTGCATTAGTTTTGGTCACCATTTTTGGAATCGTAAAATAAAAACATTAAAAAGACACTTTGAAATCAAGCATTAACATAGAACAATGATTGGATAACTACTGAGAACAGCCAATTGTAAAGTTTTCTTGACTAGTGCAGAAAAATTACTGGAAGATTAACAAAAGTATTTTGTGGGAATAAAAGGTTTCTATTAAATACTAAGACAAATATGCAAGGACAATGGAATATTGAACATACCGTGTACAATCACAATATTCTTCCATACCCCTCTACTTGTTTTAATGTCACTGACTTTATGTTGTTTTGCATGTTTAGGTTTTTTGTTTTGATTGTACATGGTATGTTCAATATTCCATTGTCCTTGCATATTTGTCTTAGTATTTAATAGGAGCCTTTTATTCCCACAAAATACTTGTGGTAATCCTCCAGTAAATTTCCTTCAGTATTTAAGTAACCGAATTTCCTTTTCATTAGCTGAAAATGAGACAAGCTCGTCTCAAAACGTCCTAGGAGAATCCATATAATATCTTAATGGATTGATTTGTTAAGTATATTTGATTTATATAAAAGCATGGAATAACTAGCAGAATCCATATAATATCTTAATGGATTGATTTGTGAAGTATATTTGATTTATATAAAAGCATGAAATAACTAGCAGAATCCATGTAATACATTAAACGGATTGATTTTGTGATGTATTTGTTTGTATAAAATGTGGAATAGCCAACAAAGGACTGGTCCTTTCTTGCAGTACTAAAATGTTGTTTGTCGTGGTCTTAATTTTCAAGTTCTTATTACGATTGCGTTTTCCACCTGATGTCTCAATCACAACAGTAGTGCAGAAATGTTTTGCCAGTTGAGGCATTGGCAAAGTATGACATCATTCCTTATAGTTTCCCAGATGTCAATGAGCTGCTTTGATATTGGCAAATGATAGAAGGTATTTTAGGTATCCTAACTTTAAAAAGAAGACATGGATCAGCTATTTGTGCTGCTGTATAAGGAGAAGTAAAACAATGAAACAATTTGGCTTAGCATTATTGATGTTGACATATAAGAGAAAAGGCAGATTCTTACAATTTTCTTTTATCCAGAAGGAAAGCAATTAACATTGTTGCTTGTCTATGCTTGTGGTTGTAATGTCATTGTTGAAAGTGCACTTAAATTGCTTAAAGCATACTCATAGCTAAAATTTATTATAGAAACAAGTCTTTCACTGATAAGGCTTTCCAATGCCTTCTTAAAATTCCTCAACATGTATACAGGCTAAAACCATGCCAACCCACAAAATTGAATAGCTATCCATTCTGAGGTAAGACCTAATAATGGTAGTTATGAAATTATTATTTGCTGTCCCCAATGCATCTGTAACAGTAGGTTCAACTGGTTTGACAATAGTCTGTGATAATAAGATATTCAATTATAATGTGAGTATTACTGTTACATGAATTTATGGACCCTATGTATTTACCTATAAGTTGCTGAATACAGAATCCTGAGATTGGACACAATCTATCTGTTTGTCTGTCTGTCTATCTATCTATCTATCTATCTATCTATCTATCTATCTATCTATCTATCTATATGTCTGTTTATGTATCCATATAGCTATCTCCATGATCCTATATATAAGGTCCTGAAGTGTATGTGGGAGGTTCTTAAATTGTAAAAACTGTGCCTAGTTGCCATGTTGAATAATATCAATTTATTATGTTTTGGTAGCTATTAGATCTCCCTGGAATAATCGAGGGAGCCAAAGATGGAAAAGGTCGTGGAAGACAAGTAATTGCTGGTATGTATTTGACTACAGTGTTAGTTGTGAGAATGTGAAAATGAACTTATCAAATGTTGTCACTATATACAAACTGCTGTATCTGAGTGTTATGACAGTTGTTTAAGTCATGATAAGATCTTTGTATTCAGTAAACCTAGCCATTCAAGTTTTTGTTATTCATAACCAGTTATGTCTCATCCATATGCCTCTTGTCATAGGTCAATTGAGAGTGAAAAAAACATTTTATTTTAAATACCTGATTCTAGAATGATAGAACCCAGTGCATTTGTTGCATTTTGATTAACTGTTATCATCACAAATGGTAACCTCTTTTTTCCTTCCTTTATTTTAGTTGCCAGAACTTGTAGCTTGATCTTAATTGTTCTGGATGTTTTGAAACCTCTTCAACATAAACAAATTATTGAGAGAGAATTAGAAGGATTTGGAATAAGGTAAATTTCTATGAGAAAAAACACTTTGCACAGATTACCAAAACAGATCAATGAGAGGACACATCTTTGAGGGGAATAGTCCTAGTATGACACAAATAGATACTTTTGAAGTACTTGCTCTCCCTAATCTATATTCTTTTGGTTTTAGAGATAATCTGTAATAACTAAAGACAATTGTCACGTTGAAGACTGTTGTACCTTTTGACATTTTAGAGTTGTTGCTATAAACATGGTTATATAACCTGGGCCACTTTATTTTAGATCCACTAAGTGCTTTATTGCATAGGTGTGACTGATATTTCTGGTTGTCAGAAGAAGGCATCTTAATTCTAATATTTATATTTGGCCTATTTTGACAGGTTGAATAAACAACCTCCAAATATTACAGTCAAGAAAAAGGACAAAGGTGGAATAAACTTAGTTTCCACGGTATGTCATAAGTTGCCTTATAGAAGATCTTTGGCTTTTCTGTGTTGTTTTAGGACATGAAATGTGCAAATTAAGATTCTAAATGTTCCACATTGGTTTGGTTTTTGCTTATTATCAGTCCTTTTTTGGGAATAAGGCATGTATATGGCAAAACACAAAGGTAAAATCATTTGCACATGCAATATGCATGCATAATTATTCAAAATGGTAATAAGATAATAATTAACAAATGATGCAGAAAATACCTATTTATGTCTCCCCTTATTGCTAAAGATAAAGTGAATATCATTGTTGAAATGTTTATGACTCAATGAAATCCTTGTTTGAAAAGAACAAGTTAGCAGTTTCCTACTCTGACTTATCAGTGTCTGATTCATCCAAACTATTAGCATCAACAGGACATCTTTTGTCGTCTCACAGTATCAGTATCTTGAAGGACATTCGATGTGTCGAACATCAAAGTACTGCTATACATAAGGGAATTAACGCTGTGTTCAATGAAAAGCACTCGTGACTTAATTTGTGCATGTGCTTACACATATGTGTGCAATTGCATGCATCAAACAAAAAGACCTGCATTTTATATTTCCATAATTTCTTTTTTTTTTCCATGCTATGCTGAGATACAAAGGAATTTGGTCTTCTCTTGGTTTAAGTACATTTGTGTACTAAATTCATACTTGTCTTTTCTTCTGTCTGTGCTTTATGTCCTATGTTGTTGTGGTAAAGTCATTAATCACTGTAACTATGACCAATACATGGTAACAAGAGAACTGTTGTATTGTGGGTAAGTTTCATCATTCTCAAATTAACTTACATCTGAAAATTTTCATCATGCCTTCATGATGCTGTAAGGTGATTTTTTTACCCATTACAGTGCAACCAAACATACCTAGACCTTGATACAGTTAAAACTATCCTAGGCGAATACAGAATTTCCAATGCAGATGTAACACTCAGAATGGATGCATCAGAAGATGATTTAATAGATGTTATCGAAGGAAATAGGTAAATCTTTTTTTGTACATTTGGTGTTTGTTATGTTGTTATCGGTGGCTAGGTCACCCTGTAATTTTCCTTATATGTAAGTGACAAATCACATGCCTTGTAATTTTTCTCATGAGGAATGTGATTTATATTTAATACTTGTCATGCAGGCATGTGGTCTGGTGAGCCAGGAAGTGTGAGAGGAGTGATAAAAGACTCATTCACACTTTGCATGCCTTAAATAGAGAAGCTTAAGTATTGTATGACTTTGCTTCCTTCACAGTTTTTCTTACAACTGTCTGTTTATTTTAGGCTTTTGTTTTAGGCATACAGTACTATAAGGTTGCGATTTGCATTTTTTCTCATTTTTACTTGTCACTCTACCAAATTATTTATTGGTCCTTCAAAATTCAATTTAATGGGCTTTTTAGGTATGTTTGGATTTTGCAATAACTTTCAGAGTATTCTCTTGGTATGGTTAGTATCGTCATCATTGACTAAAGCTCTGTATACAAGGAAAATTCTGTTGTAAACCAAATTCAATACCAAAACCAAGGAGATTCTTAAGACTTCCAACAATTTTAAATTACTTTTTTTGTCTATCCACAGTGAACTTGCATGTACTTAAAGGATGGGTCTAGAGGTTGCTTATGGTTTTGTAAGACAAGGGCAGTGGTAATATTGTAGTCAGAAGATAAGCATTATAAATCATTGATTAGCTATAATAGCATTTCATTTTTTGCACTTCACTGGTGAAGAGAATTTTTTTTTTGCAGGGCTTACATTCCTTGTTTATATGTTCTCAATAAGATAGATCAGATTTCAATTGAGGTATGTATGATTTTGAGGTGATGAATAGGACAACTGCAGTTTTCCTGTTTTACTAATTTGAATAATGAAATTGTATGACCAAGTACATAAATTGCTAGGGATCATAACATGCAGTCCACCAGCAAGTCTCAACACTACACTTCAACAATGTTTCTGCTCTTTAAGTGCTTATCATCTCTACATGGCTGGCATTCTTCATCATTAGGATTACCTTAGTACTGGTTTTGACCAAAATTATATATATATCATCATGTTCCATAGCCAAACGGCCGTAGGTGCACTTTGACTGAATCTATCAGATTCTTCCGTCTTTGTTGGCCAGCAGCATTTCTTGTAGCTTTTTGAACTGAAATATTTGTCCATGTTCCAATATTTGATAGCCAGCATTCTCTGGATCTTCCTATCCCTCTCTTCCCGGGAACTCTTCCATGCATGATAGTGTTTGCTAAGTTTAGTTGTTCATTATGTCGTGTGACGTGTCCAAACCACTGGAGCTTTCTTCTTTTAATTGTTGATAGAAGAGTTTCATGGTTTCCAGCCTTTTCGACAACATCATCTTTAACACTTTCATTTTTTCTATGGGCTGTATATGGTATCTGCAGAAGTTTTCTGAAACACTTCATTTCAAACGAATTAAGTCTTTTTTCTGCTTCCACATTGATTGTCCACGATTTGCAACTATAGGTCGTAGTGGACATAACAATTGCTCTTAAAAACCTTAACTTCATCTTGAAAGTGATACCTTTGTTTTTCCAGATTGTAGTCAATTTCACCAAAGCGAATGTTGCTACTCCAATGCAGTTTTTTATCTCATTGATTGATTGTAGGTCACTACTGATTTGACTTCCTAGGTTTTTGAAAGCATTCACTTGTTCCAATTCTTGATTTGCAATCATTATTGGTTGGTTTAGTCTGATATTGTCTTTTGTGGTGACCAAAATTTTACTTTTTTCAGCGCTTATTTCCATCCCATACTTCGTACTGGCTCTGTCCAGCAAATAAGTGAGAGTTCGTAGAACATCTTCATTGTTTGCTATCAAGTCAATATTGTCTGCAAAACGGAAATTGCTAATCTGTCTTCCATTTACCATCACATTACCATTGAAACTTTCCAGTGCTTCGGTCATGATGAAATCTAGGAATATATTGAAAAGATCTGGTGAAAGTACACATCCTTGTTGAACACCAACTTTTGATTTGAACCATTTACTTGGCGTATCGCCAATCAAGACTAAGCTCTTTGCATGATTGTAAAGTGACGTGATTGTGTTGACAATATGAGAGCTGATTCTGTACTTCCTCATAATTAATCAAAGTGCTTTATGCCAAACTCTATCAAAGGCTTTGTTGAAGTCAATGAAATTATGGAAAAGTGGTTGCTGATGTTCCGTGTATTTTTTTGAGAGTATTCAAAGGTTGCAAACTTGCTCTGTTGTACTTGGTCTTTCTTGAAAACCTGCTTGTGTGTCATCTAGCTCTTCTTTGATGGTCTTCTTCACCCTGTTAAGGAGTACATATAATAAAATCTTGCTTGGATAGCTGATTAGACCTATGGTTCGGTTGTTGTCGCATTTTCTTATATTTCCCTTCTTTGCTAATAGTATGATTCTGTTGAAGTAAATAAAAATGTACTTTGGGTATTATGAAATAAGGTCAAATTTTCGGTAAGGATGGACCACGAAGTGCGTTTGAATCAATCTGTGGTAATTGATTTCCTTTTCTTTTGTGTTAAAAATTGCAGCTTCGCAAATAAAATTTGAGCCATTCCATCATTTTGTTGTAATTTTAAGTTACAATTTTTTCTTTGTATTAAACAGGAACTGGACATTATTTATAAGGTACCTCATTGTGTTCCAATCTCAGCTCATCATAAATGGAATTTTGATGATCTATTAGAAAAAATCTGGGAGTATTTATGCCTTATACGAATGTAAGTAAACTTGTGTCAATGCTTTCATAAGCAGGCACTGATTTTATTGATATCATATAGTTGTTTGATGGCTTGAATGGTAATTACTTGCTTATCCTATTAAGATCAAATTGCTGGGTTTTATCTGTGAAGTTGTTAAGTTCTTGTAATCAAGAGACAACTTTGAATACATTATATTTTTTATCCTTTTACAGGATTTCATTATGGCAATAGTTATGACCTCATTACAAACAAATGTTTACCTCTGATAATCTATAAAGCAATGTGATATTTTTTACCTTTTCTACTTCTATTTGTTACTTTCACTTGTACTTAAATATGTTTTCCTTAAAATTAGGGCATGTGATCTTTTCAGAATTTGCCCAAAATTTTCCCTAGATACACTAAGCCCAAAGGCCAGCTCCCTGATTATGAAGCTCCTGTTGTACTTCATGAAGGCAAGTCATCAGTTGAGGACTTCTGTAACAATCTCCACAAGAGTATAATGAAAGAGTTCAAGTAGTAAGTACTTTCTTGTTTATTCTTGTGCGAAGTTCTCCCCATCAACTTTATCATTAGACCACTCAGGAATAAGAAGGGATGTGGTTGATTTTGGAAGAAGATTCTGAATCAGGAGATTTTTTCAGAAGAAAGACATTATTAATAACGAAAAAATGTTTGAGAAAAGCTCTACATACCTCCCTCCAGCTTTAGAGCATATATTTATCTTGTAAGCAATGTCTGTGACATCTAGTGGTTGTTATTGTAGTAATCGTAGTAGAGAGGAAGATTATTCAGCTTAAGTAGAACACAGTATCATTATAAAGATTCACCAGTGGGTTTTTAGGGAATGTATAATGCTTTGCAGTGTAAACTCAACTAGATTTCCACTATTACATTAGTTAGGTTAGCAGATTTATAACTACAAAATAATTATTTTCAATTTAATGGCCACTTTTTGGACATATTAGAGGAACAGCAATTGGAACTACATTTGCACAAGCCTTTTTATAGATAGGTTAGAGTGTAGACTGTTAGCTGGAAGTTTGGTATGACCTTGGTATGATTATTCAGTTGTATTGGGGCATGATAGTATCATAATAGTATTAGGTATTGTACATGCTGTGGTTTTGTCACTGTATAAAGGTTTTTTATGTACTGCATTTCTTTTACTGATTGCCTTGGCTACTGATTCTTGTGCATGTTTTATCGATGTAGTGGGCTTGTATGGGGATCATCTGTGAAGCATAATCCACAGAAAGTTGGAAAAGATCATGTCTTACAAGATGAGGACGTAGTGCAAGTAGTTAAAAGGTACATACTTATTTCTAGAAGACATTGGTAGTTTTCAGTTGTATGATAGTAATGAGTTGTAAGTATACATTAAATACTTACATTTGATAGCTACAAAGATGGCAAATAGTCAGCTGAGTTTCTTTGCCTCGCAATGTGTCTTTTGACAACAACAAATGAAGTGATCGTATACTCTGTCTTGAAAGCATGTCCTAGGTTCTCTGAAACCTTGTTTAATCACAAAGGCAGCCAACTGATTTGTATAGGAGGCTACCATTTTGTGGTTGTGTGGGTTAAGTTGTTGTTTATTTACGTGTCTTTGGTCAATTTGCTTAAATAATTGGGAATATATAGACAGGGAAAATATTAACCTCATCCATATGGAAGTGGCTACTGACTTTGTCAGTGACTGTTCTATAAAGATAAATTACTATGTGTATTGTAATGGCTGGTTTATTGATGATGGCTATGGACAGATGGTCCTTCTATAGAAGTGGCTGCTTAGGCAGGCTACACTGTATATTTAATTTCGTAATTTCAGAAGGTTATGCTATATTTTTGTTTGCATAATTTATTGGTATGTTGATGTATGTTTAAAACAGGGGAATATGTAAGATAGGCCTTTGACGTTAATTAAACAGTATTTGACCTTTGACCCTTCACCTATTCGATCAAATTTCTAATCTACATCAGTATTTTCATTGAATGACACAGTGAAGAATTTCCATTACATGCACTAACTTACTATACCGCTTACAAGTAGTACTTTCAAAGCTATGTATGTATATATATATGCTGTTGTGGTAATGCCCACTCTTGACAAATATATAAAAGCACTGTGTCTGTTGAGGTATTACATATATCTGGCACTGATGAAGGCTTAAGCCGAAACACAGAAAAATTAAT
>JANTCA010027570.1:5526-22225 GCA_024741275.1 Chironex yamaguchii | reverse complement strand
GTCTACATTAAAACAACTAAACCAGTACTCTGTAGGCAGAAAGAGTTCGTTTTTTCACTTGGACTCTTTCAATAATGCTTTGTTTCTTCATTTTCTCTTTGTTTCTTTTTCCTTTCTTGTTTATAATTGGCTAGTTTCGACAAATGTTTCGTATAAAAAGGTTGCCATGTATCTATACCTTCCTTTCTGACGATTCATGCTCTGAAGAGTGTCAAATGAAAAAAGCTTTTAAGTATTTTTCAGCGAAATGTGGCAATTTTCAAGCCGAGCAACCAATCATCTTCATATACTAAATGCAACCTGGCTGGATAGAATATATGATTGTATCACTACAATACTAATAGCTTAGTGATAGAACGCTCGCTTTGAACAGGGAACGTTGTTAGTTTGAATTTACAAATGGGTTATGCCAGAGACTATGAAAATGGTACGTAATGTTTCCCTGCCAAGCACTCATCCAGGATAAATTATGAAGGTTAATGGTCCAATGCTAACAGTGAGACAGCTCCTACTTTAGGGTTCACTGTGCTTCACAAGCTGTGTGGTCCAAAATAGGGCATTGCCCCATACTTGAAATGTTGTTAGAGGAAGCTTTGTACTTGAAAACAACCAAACCCAAATATGTCTCCACAGAATTCCTCATAACAGTAAGAGAATAATCTCTTAGCCCATAGTCTCTTGGCCTGTCTTTCATGTGCACATCATTCCTTTAAGTGGCTTGTAAATTTCAAACAAATAAACTACCTTACTTCAAACAATCCACGAAAATCACAGTTACAGGCTTGATATTGACGACGATAAAACTTTTTGATAGACATGGCAAAACACTAGGAAAGTAAGACTAGTGTGATGGCAGAACGTTAGCCCTAAGAGTAGAAACAGTGGAAATAGATCGTGCTATTAAACATTAAAGTAGCACTTTCAATGCTTCAATAGAGAGATGATAAAATTAAATTTCATCTTTACGTATCATAAACACATCCGATTGATGCTGATGTTATCAAGACAATATCAATGTTTATTCCACCTTCTCCCACCTTTGTTTTGCAAATGGGTGGCAACAGATACAATTACATTAAGGATAAGCTCACATAAAATGTATTTACTGTTGATGATAAATTGGCGGTTTAAACGTTTTGTAACATTTTAAGGCCTCTTTCACCGCTGTAATAACCTTTTAAAAGTTATCACAAAAGTACATCAGTTTGACTCTGTAACAATTATTTAGAAGATGCAAGTATATTTTTGCGGACTTATAGTTTCATGAAGACATTCTTTCAACATTTGTCGTTTCATAATCCTGGTTCAAATTATCAGCTTCTTAATGATCTGACACACTCCTGTTGTGCAGTCTTTACTCTTCGTTTTTAAGGAATTGGACAGAATAACGGACTGGCGTTGAAGGTAACTGTGCTTTCAAGGGCATCATTAAGCTGCTGAGCTTGGTTTGTTTGAGTTAATTGATTTTATAATTTGCAATAACGTGTAACTAAGTGTGAAGTATTTCCGCTCCTCTGTCGTCATATCGTCATATTTAAGTACCTGTCATGAAGGAAGGATGTTCTTCAAAACGTGTATTCAAAGTTTGTATCTTTGAAAATGTGAGGACTTTATACTTTGTAGCAACGTATACAGTTTTAGGATCGAAATCGTGAACACTTTCTGCTGTTGTAGAAGTAACAATAATTTATAGCTGAATGTACGGCCTTTCATCTTCTTTGCCCTTCTTGTTTTATGCCTATTCGTCTTAAAAAACTGTTTCAAACTATATAATTCCCAAATTTCTTTGTTTTCGAGGCCTGAGGAGTACTTCGTGTTGTACTTTGCTGTGATGTACAGTTGGTTATACATCTATATTTGAAGCTTAAACTGTTTAATATGTTCTGGACGTAATTCATCTACCTTCTCTAAAAACTAGCGCAGCAATCTTGGTATTACAAAGTCTTTATATCAAAGAGCTTCTAAAGATTTCAATAATATACTTTATATTGTATGACAGAAAAGTACTGTACATCTTATTTTGCATTACTAATTCAGCACTTTGTTTAACTAAATGCTCTCCATTTGATTTCCCTTTTCACTTTGGATAGTGCATGGTCGGAGTTCAAATGCCATAGAAAACCGAGTTTTGGTTAGAGACAGCAATCTGCTTCTTGGTAGCTAGTCATTTGTCAAGGAAGTCGACCTTGGACGTGTTGCGTCTTCAGTCACCTGCAGAAATGTCTACATAGCCTCGCTCTTTTCTATTCTACCATTTCTATGCCGAAATTATTATTTAAATATTAAGTAGTAGTTACTGACGAATGAAATCGTTGATAATATAGCATAAAGGTCCTCCCTAATGATTTAACTTGTATAGGCATATCCTGAAGAGTTTGATAACGATCATAACATTGGCTCCTTCCATACCTCGAGTCAGACGATTATTACGATAAAAAGATTAGTGCAGTGCAGTGAATTGGCGATTTTCGAAAACATCTGCACAACCTGATGCCTAAATTGAACTTCACAATTACGAAGAGAGTTCTTATTATCGTATCTCTTTACGTTCTTAACCTAATAATTTCTTGCTGAAGGATTTCAATTTTTTATTAAGTGTTCAGGACACAAGTAGATAAAACACTACCTGAAAAGCTAGGCATCGAACGGAGGTTTTTCAACTGCAATCCATTCGCCCATGATTGCTAAGCTTAACAGCTTAAGGGTATTGACAACCAAGGTGACATGTCTGAACATCGACTGTACTTATCTGACTTTAAAGATAATAAGCTATATGGCTCATGAGATCATAACATTTCTCATTAATTGTAAGCCCAAAATCAAGAGTTATGTGGTTGCTTCTAGCCAAGATGTATGCCGTAACGAAATCTCTGTTTTAACTTACAACCCTTCTTGAAAAGTTGTAGAATCAAGCTTTGGTAAAAGAAACATGAACAAATATGGAGAGAGACTATAGATCTAAGCCAGTCTGAAAACTTTGTAGCATGGACAGTAGCAAACATTCTAAGGAGAGTACGTTGCAAGAATTATTATATCAAAAACCACTATAATTAGCCCAATACTTTAATGTTTCGTGCTATAAAGCTCAAACTAAAACCATTTGATGCAATTATTTAATTGTTACTAAAGATGAATAGCAATCCAATGGCAAAAATGCGCGCAAAATTCAAGAGCGCACAAAAATTATACAATTTGCACACATTCTTTTATAAGCTACGCACATCCTACGCAAACTGCGCACCGAAGATCTTCAGTGTGCACAGCCAAGTTTCAGGACTGGAATGAAAGGGCCCTTTCCAGTTGTAATCGACCCCCCCAGAACGCTCACCCGACTACCATATTTTTAACAGTACCGCGTTCGACTGGACACTAGAAGATTATTTGGGACTTTATTGTTTTCGGACAGGTGTTTAATGCGCCTCGTCTAATTTAGAAAATTCGGTCAGTTCCTTTGTAACTGATTCTTGTCTTTGTTTTCTGTCCACACCCGTAGATAATGCTGCACAGCTACGAGTGATAACATTCTTAGTCTGTCTCTCTCAGCAACGTGCTAAGATTACGCTATTCGTTTGCATATTTGTTTATTTATTTAGTTTTTGTTTAGATGTGAAAAGTCAATGAGGTCGTGCGTGCCATGTAGTCACAGCCATTGTGAAACTACTATCCAAATGCCCTAAGTTACCCAACCTTTTCTTTACAAT
Source organism: Chironex yamaguchii (assembly GCA_024741275.1). NCBI lineage: Eukaryota > Metazoa > Cnidaria > Cubozoa > Chirodropida > Chirodropidae > Chironex > Chironex yamaguchii. The sequence goes on along the minus strand of JANTCA010027570.1, from coordinate 18,524 downwards.
ACTATGATTTGTCTCTTTTATTACCTTGCACATCACACCTCTCGCTTTCCCCGTTAATTTATCTATGTTGTTTTTATCCGCATTTATTAACTTGTGTCTTATTTTATTTGTCCCCATTAAAAACGCGCATCTTTAACATCAATATGTCTTGTACAGTTCTCCCGAAACACTCAAAAGACTTAACATCCCCGCTGGAATAAGCCTGTATATGTCATTATAACAAAGTGTCTCTTTGTAACTGTAAAAACAGTTTATATAAAAAGACTTGTTTTACTTGTAACATGGTTTGCATCACATTTTACGTGCGCCATGATGTCAAACTTGTTGACGTTTTTGCCTTACGTAAAATAGTCTCCAGTTATCGTTTTATATAATTACGATTCACACTTTCTACATGCTCTGATGACTTGCTTTTTTCCTCTCTATAATGTTTTAAACGTTACGTATTTTGGGTAGAAACATATGACGAATGTTAAAGTATAACTTATTTAACTAGAAATGTTTTCACCATGTTAGTTTCCGATTTATATTCAGCTGTCAATCAGCAATGCACGAGGTAGATTTTCACTAGGTCACTTGCAAAAGCATTTTAAGCTAGACAGTACAGTTGGTAATATTCACTTCTGCAGAGCAATTTTGTTTGGGCTCTTACTGTCATAATGTAAAAACAAATATTTTCTGAAGCCATGGATAACAATTTGAATTGCATCCGATTAATGAATGTGTATGTTCCGACGAATGATGAACCTGTTCAATCCGTTTACCACAGTTCAACTCACGTATGTTTGTTCTTGCTTGAATTGCATGTAATATTAAATCTCTTTTAAAATTTCATGGCAAGTGGGTACCAAGACATTTTGTACTTCGTCTTCAACCCCAAATCTACCAAAGGTGTGTCTGTTGTGACCATCCTGGCTATGTTTCTGAAATTCTTTATATTTGACCGTGACTAATTTCGAGTACAGTCTAAGTACATGTAAGTCTGATTAAGAAAATGTTCCTTTATTCAGAGAATGCGACTGAATAGAAGGATCAAGGAAGCCCATTAGCAAACACCGAAGGGACCGTCGGCGACCAACAGAAGTGCCTTATGGCATGTCTAAGCCAATAAAGTTTCGAGTAATTTTACTGGACACGCTAGCGTAATTGTCCGTGGGATTCTCAAATTCTTAGACACGTTGAAATTAGTTTTCACTATAGCCGTGCTAATTGCTGAGTACTTTCAAAGGATACAACCTATTTATTTGTGGAGGATACGTTTATTTTGTTATGTTTGGGCTTAAGCGAGGTAAATAGTCTCAGGACCGCATTTATGGCAATACCATCGCAATTATTTGAGAGAAAAATTGAAGCACTTAAGACGTCTTACACATTACTAAATTTGCACTGCTTACGGGTGACAAAGCCGGTTTTTCATCAATGCTTAAATACTATCTGTGATTAAGCTAACCAAATATGTCAGTTAAAAGTAAACAGCGCAAGACATCGATTATTTCCCATTAAACGACTGACTATTCGCTCAACGTAAAGCTGAACACACACCAAGATTAAGGACTCTTTAAAGACCGCTAGCATTCCACTTCATTGGAATAAGAATCTTTCGGTTTGACATCTGTTAAAAGTTAACGGGATCCTTTTTCATCTTTTTCAGTGTGCACATCCTCACCATGAAAAAGGAAAGCTGTTGTTAATGAACGTAAATAGAAATAATTGTTATTGAAGCTAACACGCGAATGAAAATCATTCTTTTATACTTTGTGATGAAGCAGGTGTCTTATCATTCCACATTAAACCCAAAAATATTCCCCATTGTTTAAACACCTCATTTAGAATCTGTGATTTAAACAAGTGAAAGAATTTCAATTAAACAGACTCACAACGGGCATCTAATCGTTGGTTGTGAAAGACAAGGATTAATCCCTGCCGTTTTGCATTTTAAGGTGCGGTACTACACACTCCTTCAGAAATTCAGTTGTTTATTGAACGAACTAGTATGTCCTGGAAGGCGAACATCTAATCCAATTTTATAGTGTCATAGTGATACGTATCTAATCCTATTTTAAATAGAGCGGTATTTAGTGGGCACATTGAAAACCAAGGCGAGTTGAGTCAGTAATAATTAAAATGAAAGTAAAGAGCATTTTTAGTATCATCAGTTGTATCTTGGAGATGTGTAGTTTGACTACGCAGAAACATCCAATGTTGAAGATTTTGCACTGCGACATTTTTATGAGAGAAAATATGTGCCCAGTGAGACTTAATAAAACAGTAAGGTGGTCGTGAACAGGAACAAGCTACTGGGATTAATTTTACATACGCTAAACTCGCGTTTGATACCCTATATATACTTATCCTTTGCCTTATAACACACGTTTATTGCCATAACAATCGCCAAAATGCAATCTTTTTTCATTCAGTATGTCTGCATACGATAATTTATTACATCGGTTTAAGGGAATGATCAACAACAGTCGTTAACAGTGTGCGTACTTTTAGACTGGGACAAATACGTTTTTATTAAATGTGTGCATGTGCTTTAAGGTGTGACAGAGGTAAATACTAATGTTCCTTTTTGGTATTGATAATGAAAGGCCTGTCCGTATTATAACTTTATTCTACAAAATTATTAGTGGATGCTCTGTGAAGTTTTACCGTTGTACAATACTGACATGATACAATGTTAAATCCTCATATACAGATAATAATATCTTAACGTGATTTTAAAATAGGTCGATGGAAGCTGAAAAATGAATATTGTCGATTGTTTATCGTTAGGCTACTTAAAACGCGAAGGTAAGAAGATACAATAAGACAACGTTTTTTGAGAGGAAATCATCGCATACATTTGCTGAAACAATTTTAGTCAAGTCCTTCCTGTTAGTCATGTTTTGTTGACGGAGGTAATAACCTCTAAAGAGAAGAATATTCGATAACTATTGTATATTACTCAATCAGAAAAGGTAGACACCATCCTTAGCAACTCTTATATTGCTACTGTTGGTGAACACATCATCTAGGCTGCCATTTATATCGTAAGGTGAATTATAGTCGTATCCACTTCATGTTTTTTTATTGACGTAATAATATAGCTACAAGCACGTGGGAAGACTTTCTTTTAGTCAATGTTTGATCTTGATTTGTCAAATTGTCATATACTTTCTTCATGTCTGCTATAAAGATTAAGTGATTGCTAAGAAATTTGGACAGGGGACGTTTCTCAGGAAATTTCAATACTTTCAAAATATTTTCTAAGCTAAGTAAACTTTAATTTTTAAACGTCTAAATATATACATTGCATTTCAAGCATAAAAAGAACATTATTTTCATTTGAATATTTTCAGGTATGCGTGCCATTTTTTTAGTAAAATTGAATTAGGTTTAACGAATCACAGCTCGTTTCTAAAAATCAGATTCCCCTGAAGATACTTAAACATGCCGTTTTCAAACTGTATTTGATAGTTTACTCGCCTAGATTACAATAGTTTATTTTGCGATGGATAATTAGATGGACTTGTTATACTAGTGCATTCTTGGTACACTCTAATTAGAGTTTCTGAATATGAATCTTTTAATATGCACTCAAGTTTTATGTATATTTGCCTTTTGGGTTAAACCGAGACTCGGCAATGACTTAATAAGCATACCTTTTTTATTTGCTAACCCCACAACCGTAAATGTTTGGAATTATTCTTAGACTTAACTTCACCCGGACCACAGGGCAATTTATGAGTTAAGGAGTTGTCTGGATAGTACAAAGGAATAGACTGAGAGGAGGAATGTTAGACAGAAACGTTTTCAAAAGATTCATATGTAAAAAGAATTCACGAAGAATGCGTTCAAGTAATGTACAAGAGCAAGCCTTTCGGAGTAGAAATTTAATAATGGATGAAAGATTTGCATTGGTGGTGTTTTAGATAACATGATGTTTAAATGCGTAACAGAAGAAATTAGCTTTATATCATTTTATCTTTTAAACGACATATTAAAATAGATACGTTATCCAAGGAAAGGATAGGGTTTATTATTTAAGATATATTGTACCTATTTCATTGTTTTGATATTAGCTACAAAAATAACACCTTTAACTTGAATAAAAATGAGCGTTGTACAGTGCGTGTGCAGAGAATTTTTGACACTTGAAGTCTAAGGAAAATCAAAAGAAACTTAGCGTAAATATTATCCTTTTATTCGTTGATCGTTTTGGGTTTTTTTTTATCATTTAATTTTGAAATATATATGGAGAAGTTATCAAAGTAGCGATAAGATGAGACTCCACAGAACCTGGTCGGTAGCTTATCAAAGTCAAAGGTTGTCTACACGTGTAATAAACTATGAAAACGATTAATGTATCTCTTCAATTTCATTGATTACCTTCATACTTTTTCTCTAGCTACGATTGTCAACACCCTTGCCTGTCCACGTCCACAAGAAGAAATTTAGAAAGCATCTATTTAAATATTTATCTTTAATCAATGACGTCTTGATCAAAACTCCCGCCTTTCAAACAGGTGTATGTAGGATAATTTGACAGTACCTATGTTTAAAATCTATACTAATGACGTGAATGTGATACTAGTGTAAAATCGCCCATAATAATAACATGCCACCTCACACAAAAGAAAGACACTCCCAGCTAGGTGTGTTTCAGACATAATTGAAAAATGTGTTGCAGCTAAATACACGAAATACGCTCAATTTATTCAGTTTGATTTGTAAGTGCCAAATTGAGCTAAGCGATGATGGAAGTTACTCCTGTATTCTTGAAAGTAAAATGTATAAACCATTTGTTTGGCTCATTTTGAATATGTTTGGTGTGAGAGCGTAAATTTACTAGTATGCTATTCGAAAAGAAATGACTGCAGTATATTTGCCAAGAACATAAAGGCTACAATGAGCTCTTAATATAAGGCATAGGTAACGTTCTTGCAAAAACATTCTGTGCACTTTTGCTGGGAAATAAGATTAACTTTTAGTTCTCATGTATTTACGGGATTTAGTTTTACAAAATCCACATCCCCAACTTCTGTTTTTCCATTAATGTAGCGGGGGTCTAATTAAATTCTACTTCTAAGGACCAATGCACTTTATTTATTTTCATTATTAGGATTGTGAATTAAAGTCCTTTGCTACATTTCTAGCATTTTTAATCTATTTCTTAAACAGAAGAGTTATTTTTCTTTCAAATCTTTTCTTTGTAAAAATATAAAATTTAAACATATTCAGATTTAGAAATCATTTTGTAAGGCTACGAAACAGATTAGGCAGTTAGGTGACCTTTTTCAGCAGTGGAATAGAAGTGATAAAGGGACGATTTCTAGTATAAAATCAAAATGAGGGAGTGTTTATAAACATGTGATAAGACAGTCGTATATCTCAGCATTTAGAGTTGCAACTTCGTTGTTCGCAGTTATTAACACATTTTATGAAATAGAGAGGCTGAATTGATAGAGATTACGTTATTGAATTTGTACTCAAATCTTGACAATTCATATTTAAAGTATTAAAACAGATCATGGATTGACCTTGATATCAGCTTCCAAAATCAGTAAAATTCACAGGAAGCATTTAAGAACTGTATAATTTATGAAAGTTATCGTTACTACAGGTAAATCGTGAACACTGATAGCACTCTGAAATTATATTTGTATATGTAGTCTGTCCTTCTTAAAAATGAATGACAAATTTCCTCTCACACGTTTTAGAGTACTTGGAGTTCTTGGCGAGATTTTCGAACATCTCTATATACGCGCTTGAACCGGAAATGGTCAAAAGAGAGTTAGGCCTTGGTTACGAGGTGTTCGAAATTTTTCGTCGGTCACTAAGGTCGCCTTAAATTATTAGCAAGATTCTTCTTTTAATTGTGGGTACAGATGATATTGATCAATCTACTTTATTGCCGGCGTAGATTCTACTACTTTGCGAGTGTATTGAAATCTTAGATCAAGTGAACTTATCTCTTCGGTTGGCATATTGGCGCTAACTACATTTTTGAACTAGAGGCGCTTTGAGAGGGCAAAGCTCCGCCAAGACAGTATTATTATTCAATTAACAGGGGCTTTCCCCTGTTACTATGGTAACTAGATTATCTCTCACTAACACTATGATAGTTTCATTACCGAAAAAGTGATCCGGAATCCACGATTCCATTTGAATCCTCATAATGCAATGGGATGTCACTTGAATCAAGATTGATCATCTGACTTTTTTATGAGGATCCGTTCAATAGGTTTTGAGTAATCCTGCTGACAGACACTCACACAGACAAGCAAACGGTAATCGAGATCACCACCAAAAATTAACCACCCTTAAGTTGGGCTGTTTCTGACCTATCCTGAAAATTTAGTCAAAATCCGTCCCTTTTGAGTTATCTTGCTTACAAACAAACCGACAAACCAATAAACTAACCAACAAACCGACCAATAAACATACCCCGATAAAACATAACCTCTTCGGCGCACGTAATTAGTTCAAATGAAAGGATTAAAGTTATTTTGGAATTGCCAATGTTCGAATTGGTGAACGTATTAACAAGAATAGTAGAATTTTTAAAGGACGATCTGAGTTGTATACCCAACTACTTTAAATTTCGATAGGATACTCCTATGTTGTTCCATACAAATATTATCAATTCATCATTAACAACAGCCAAAAGGCAGCAAAAGTTTAACCAGTAATAAAGTAAATTAAACTATAACATCTATACACAGATTTAAATGAAAAGGTTTTTATAACGATTGCATAAAAATTTATATTAAAGCTTTCAAAGAGGCCTTAGTTACCGACAAAGAAATTTGAATACCTGGTCACCAAAGACGAACTCGCGTTTGACTATTTCCGGTTTAAACCCGTATTTCCATGTTTAATGGCACGTTTCTACATGTTTATTTCGTTTGCTTGCTCGTGTGACTTAATTAAACACATTTTTATGCGCTTTACTACTTACAAATACTGTAGAAATGACGTACATCATTATCTCATCACCTAAACGTGTTTAACATTCAAAAGTCAAGACGTCACAGCTGCATTCACATGACATGATTTTTGCTTCATCGTTTAATTGAATGATAAACCGATCCATTGATTAATCCATTGAATATCTAATGATTGATTGAATAATTGAGTGAGTGATTTGATTTGTATTTGATTGATAGTCCAATTGATTGATTGATTGATTGATTGATTGATTGATTGATTATCAAATGCTTGCTATCTATGGCATCGGGCTTTAGCCTAACATGTGGCCAAACGAAATACCCTGTGATTGATTCGTCCTCAATATGACCCGGTTATAAACCGAAAATTTTCGTGCCATGTCTCTTTGATGTTGTAAGATATCAGGCTGTGACGCTTTGGTTCTTAGTCCATGGAGATTACTTCATTTACTCGTCACTTGTGATCTAAAGTTGCATGTCTGTGGAGAAATGTAACACCTAAACTGGTTGATGGGAAAAACGTTTACGGTAGATGGTACAAAGCATGCATAAATTCGATAATGGAAAGCCCCTCTAAGCTTGAGAGGGGATGGAAAGGAGGATATAGCTGGATTCATCTTTCCTGGCTCTTCTTTGACGTGCTTGTACTGTTACAATATCCTGTAAATGCAAGGCGAAATGTTTTCTTGCTTAGCATAATTAAACTTTCTAGCTCTACTTTCTATATTTATCATGGAAAGCTGTAATGTAACATTATAATATAACTCATTTGTCCCGTTTTTCTATAAGCAGTATGTCGTGATTAATATTCTATGACAAAGTAATCTAAAATTGCTATCAAGATTTTACCTTTGTGGCCGTTGCTTCTCCTATCAGTCCTCCCTATGAACAACATTGACTTGAGAAGTAGACTCGCTAACAAGGTTAAGTATGTTTTCAAACTAATTTTAGTTTAGAAATTGATGCTAGAATAACAGTCAAAGTACATAAAGGAAGTAAAATAACACAGATAAATTATAAGAAAAGTAAAATAACACTCAAATCGGATAGAGAAGTAGAATAACATGACTAAACTATATAAGTAGAGTAATATAGTTAGATCATGTAAGAGAAGTAGAGTAGTGCAGTTAGATTACTTGAAAGAACACTTTACCTTTCATGTCATATTCCCTTTCAGATCTCTTAGCATTTGGTATAGTAATCTACAGCAATGAATGGTATTTACGTATGAAGCTTCACATGATGTTTATCTCCAATTTGGATTGTCGAGCATTCCGAAATTAATCTTAAGACCCTCAAGTGCGTGAATAAACATTTATAACTTCGTATACTGCTCTTGTTTTGTCTACATCTTACACACCTTGATTAATTTTTCACGTAAAGGTCATATTCAGATCTGATAATATTGGCCTATGCCTGATGTTTCGTGTCGGAAGACGCAGGCACTCTTACTGAATTCACCGATAGAGCCACATTTCTATGACTAATATGACTCTTTTCCATCTCGTTTGTGATTCCCTACAATTTAGACCAGCCAACAAACTGTATACCTGTTATATAGGGATTAATAATAATTCTGACGGACGCTTAAAATAACCAACGACTAAAACATCCTAACCCTACACTTTCCGACTCTTTCGTCATCTGTTAATGCTTTATTTGGTGCTAGCTCTAAATTAATTTAACTCTACACTAAATTTGGAAATCAATTTTAGGTAGTAGAGCTTACCCATTTTCCATATATTGTCTTCATAATAGCACGATTCTCCCTCATATTGCTAAAATATACCGCTATCTATAAAATATAAAGTTAGTCCAGTGACATCTTGACCATCCGTTCACTCCGCTCGTCATGTAGTCTTCGGTTCTCCTCGTTTGTCCTTCTGTCCCAACTCTCGTATTATCCCTGTCATGCATTTATTTCTTATCCTTCCTTAGTATATGGTCGTTACACGTCTGATTTACCCTCTTTTTTGTCATGCTTGGGTTTTCCATTACCCATCACGTCATCTTCAGAATGTATCGAATATTTTTTTAGATTTCGTCCGTCTTCCGTCGTCACTTTTCGTCGTCGTTCCCAACTCTATGCCGTTTAGCAATAACGTCTAGGCAAGAGACTTGAGCCATGCATACATCAATGTCTAAACATCAAAGTTGATATTCCTCTATTCGCTTTTCTCGAAGGACACATTTGTAACAAATATATTCTTTTTTGATTCGTCAAAGAAAAGTTCAGAATTAATCTGATAGAAATCGTTAATAAACTAACTCAAATATCGTAAACCATGCCAACTAGACTAGTATCATACGTCTCTGTCTTCAAGAGGCGTATGCAAGGGGTAGAGTGGGGCTCGGAATTTTTAAAAAAATTATGAATTGATATTAGCACAAGAATTTGCTAATAAAAGGTTCAAGGCTTTCTCAAAGAAATTACTAGGATCTAAGCTTTTAAGAGTTTCCATATTACATCTCACCCTTCATCTGCTATTGATAAATTAGGTCGAAAGAAATGAATTGAGAGCGAAAAGTAGCACTTTTGTAACCTGCTGTTTCATAGGTACAGATTTGAGAAGTAATTCTTATCTTATTTCAAAGTAAAATGTTTCATAATTTTAAAAATGCATCTATTTATTTAGTTTAAAATTTCCAAGACTAGAGCTCGTCATCTAATGATTTAATTTACTTACTTCAAATAAATAAATAAATAAATAAATAAATTGTTGTGCTATTCGTATAATTTTTGACAAGAACATCGAGATTGTTACTGTTTAATAGGAGCGTAAATAGTATGTCTCAACAATACATATCTTAGTTTCCGATAAATGCTATCACTTACAATTTTCATGAGAAATTTTTAGAAATTTGTACAAACACCGTTTGTATTTTCATTGAACACTCGTAACAATATAATTAAAGTTTGTCAGCAGAAATGACCGAAGCATATCTTGTGCTTTTCTGATCTCTGTCTACTTCTCATTATTGGAAAGCCTCTCTTCGTTAACTTTGTTCTGCAGCTGTCGAGCCTTTGTAAGTTGTAACTTAGTTGGTTTATCGTCATCTCTTGTCTTCAATTTCTAACCAGACCGAAAGCAGTTGGCCACCTGACATGTATTTAGTGACGACGCCTCAATGTCTACGTACATGTTTTTGTTTGCCTTCCGCCAATGTATAACGATATATCTAATACCGTCGGTCGGTTTCTTGAGCTTACTGAATGTGTGATCTGTTGACTGTGATGTAACGCGGTAGATCTTTCATCGTAAAGTACCTAATGATTCGATATATTCCAGAAGATATTTGAAAACGAAACATTTATATATCTGTAAATAAATACTTTAAAGTGAGCTTATGGAAAGGCGAACAAAGTACTACTTCAATTTTCGCATAATCTTGAGGCTAATTGAATTTAAGTAGAAAAGTGTATGAAGAAACGATTTAAATGTAAATTGTCTATATAAGGTATATCATTTTGCCATCTCAGTAACAATGCCAGTTCTTTTCCATATAATTAAAACTATTTATCATGTGTGAGTCGAAGCTTTAAAACCATCTTAATGTTCTTTGTAAACAACAACTGCACCTGACATTGTATCCAACAATCCCGTCACATTGAAGATTGGCATCTAAAACATCTAGTATTCACTTAATTATTGTTATTAATTGAATCATTGAGGGTTTCTTATATGTATATGACATGTTAATATCAGCGTGGTGATGGATAAGATGCCCATACTAATGTCATTAATCTCATTCGAGTACCCATTTGGACATCTGTATTAACGATTTCCTTTAAAGTAAAGTTTAATTTTTGTATGTTGTCACGTAGTAAAGCTTGCAAACACATTTGACGACATCAAACAATCAACAGGCAACATAACTACCATAAACAATAAATCATGACATAGCTACCTAGCAATTACATTCGAGAAACAAACATAGTATGTATACTCTGTACCACTTGTAGAAAGATATGCACAACAATACGTTGTTTAAATAGAATTATTATAATTCACAATAGAGTAAATTGAAATTCTAAGTTCAATTGGGGTGATGCATAATTTTAACATCTTAACGTACATCAATGCAGTGCTTTGCTAGTTCCTTTACAATCCTGTATTAAAATTATAAGGATAATATTTTTCTATTTCATTAAGCAACCTGTCACATAAGCATTTTAATTCTTTCAACTGTTATCACGTGGACTGAAAACGCAGACTTTTAAATTTTTGGGAGACAGGACGACAGTAACTTGTTTCTAATTTTCTCTTAGTTTTGAAGATAAAGGATGAGCTGCAAAAGTCAAATTTACTTATGTTCCAAGTGAATCGACTACTTCAGTAAAGGAAGTATGCTTCAGAGCTGTCTTTAAAAGTCACAGTTTTGAAATGGACTTACAACTAGATGCTAAGTAGTAGATAAGCCTATCCTTTTGGAATTTTTGACAGGAATCAACTTCATTTTCATGTCTATTTTCACGTCAACACATGCACTTGCTAGGTTTGCAGAACTCAGAACTTGACTTTATCTTAGGGCCCTACTGAAGAGCTATGTGAAGCGATAAGTACAAATTCTTATATCTTGTATTCTTATATCCATGACTACGATCAATCTGTGGAAAAATAATAATGTGATTTTTCAAACCGACTTCTAAAATAGCTATGTTTGATGCGTGTAGTTTGCCCACACAAATGTACAAGGCAAAAAGAAAATCAAAAATTTGGTCATGAGTTGACAAACGTTACTTGTTACAAGCGCAAGTGTATCAAATAGTATCCTCTGAAGACACCTACCTTTGAATAAATGTAAGGTAAAAATTACCTTACAACTGTACCGTTACCGGATTCGACAAAATTATCTTAGAAATTATTTGAAAATATATAAACTGCAGTGTCATGTAGTAAGTGCGTGCTCTCATCGTTGTCCATTCTTATTAGAAGAATTTGGTGTCAATTCAGCCGAATAATAGCGACACGTGCTTTATTATTAGACAGCAAAGTTTGTAGAAGCTCTTCAGCTTAATGTTATTGATAACATCTTCTATAGAATGTCAATCCTCATGACTATTAAGGTGAGGTTCAATGTTTAAGTACCATAAAATTACAATCCTAAACAAAGGGGAGATAACAAAACCATAACACTTAATTATGTGAGGGTTCAGCAGTAATTTGTTGCCATGGCCACCAGTTAGGTAGCAAAGAACTTTAATTGTGAATATTTGAAGAAAAACGAACCCGGAATTTAAGAGCTCCTGACCCAAAAGTGCGAGAGTGAATGCATAGCACTTCATACATAGTTTATGTCCTACACTGATTTTAAATGATAAAATATGCTGCATGTGTGCTATACATGAACATGAACTCCTTTTAACAAATTAGTAGCCTCCAGCATCAATGTCAAATTTTGTAACAAAGTGGACCTAATAAACTTTATTTTATAATTGTATTTTCCTATTTATGATACGTCTTTGCTCGATTTATGAAGCTGCACTATAATTGCTTAATTGTAATGCACATCTCTGCTGGCTTATGCCAGGACACCGTGCTAAATTTTATTCACTTCAGTTTAATGCACATCTCTGCTGGCTTATGCCATAATACCGTGCCAAATTTTATTCAATTGACTTAATATTCATCTCTGCTGGCTTATGCCATAAGAACGTGCTAAATTTTATTCACTTCAGTTTAATGCACATCTCTGGTGGCCTATCCCATAACACCGTGCTAAATTTTATTGACTTCAGTTTAATGCACGTCTCTGCTGGCTTATGCCATAACACCGTGCTAAATTTTATTCAATTGACTTAATATTCATCTCTGCTGGCTTATGCCATAAGAACGTGCTAAATTTTATTCACTTCACGTTAATGCACGTCTCTGTTGGCTTATGCCATAATGTCGTGCTAAATTTGATTCAATTGACTTAATATTCATCTCTGCTGGCTTATGCCATAAGAACGTGCTAAATTTTGTTCACTTCGCGTTAATGCACATCTCTGCTGGCTTATGCCATAACACCGTGCTAAATTTTATTCAATTGACTTAATATTCATCTCTGCTGGCTTATGCC